>CAUYPO010082721.1:0-48776 GCA_963574435.1 Cheirogaleus major | reverse complement strand
ATTTCAAAAAATGAAAATTATTTGTTAATTTTAAAGTTACTTGCCTTTTAATGACTTCATTGTGTCTACTTTTTGTTGGAAAGCATTTGAATATTTGGTTTCAGCATGGAGGTCCACAGTTTCAGTTGATCCTCTAGATGGATATCAGTTATTTGTGATCTTAAGGGTGTCTTGATTTGGGTTAGGTAGGAGAATGCAGAATCGCAGAAATAGTGGTTGAAAAGCAAGAAAACATTATTCGGCCATGTTGCTGAAGGTGTGAGTATTCTACTGCATTCTTCCATATTTCAACTGGATCTTTCTTAACATCAAACAATGACTTTAAAATGTCATCTATTGAGAGCTCAATCAATTCCATCTATAGTTCTTTAGGTGCCGTGGTGATCTCAACTAGGTGAGGCTGAAATGCTAATTTGAGTGTGATGTCATGATTTTCAAAGTCAGCGAATCTTTCATTGTATTCTCTAATTAATTGTTCTATAACAGCTGAATATTCTTCAAATGATTTGCATATGTCATCCTGCTCATCAATGACCTTTGGAAACTGGGGAAAATGTTCATCTGAAATTTCCTTTTGAAGAATTGTTTTGAAAAAGGATAGCTTTTTCCGCAATGCTTGGATTTTTTGCCACATATCATATATAGACTTAGTTTTACCTTGCAAAGATATACTCAAGGCATTTTGATTTAACATGATGCCACACAGAAATGCTGCACTCTTATACAAATCTGTTTTCAATAATTCACATTGCTGATTCTGTTCTTCATAAAATTTAACTGTCTATTATCACAGAGATAACATTTTGGCTAACACCCGTCCCTGTGATAGCCAATACACTTTAGAATGATATGGCAAATCCAAACTGAATACTCATCCTTCAACTTTAGCATGTTATGAAACTGACAATGCCCTGTTGCATTTATACGAATTATAGTTAACAATACTTATAACTTTTTGCAAAGTGTCACTTAAAATAGTAGCTTTAGCACAGAGACTTTGCAAATGCAAGACACACGAAAAGAAATGAGAGTATCTGGATTGGTTAATATTCTTTTATTACCTGTGCAATAAACCCTCATGTTTTCCTGTCATGGAAGGTGCACCATCTGTACATGCACTCACTGAGTTTACCAAATTCAGTCCAACTTCATGACATTTATCTTGAAAATTGTTGAAAATATCTATTCCCCATGTTCTCTTTGTAAGAGGGCTCAAAGTTAGTCACTTTTTGTAGCAAAGAAAATCTTCTGTTATGACCCAAATGAAGTATAAAACCTGTGCTGAGTCAGTAGTATCAGTTGATTCATCCAAATCAATTGAATAATATATATTTTCCTTTTGAAGTATTGCATGAACTTGTTCCATTGAGTTGAACTTCTGCCAATCAGTTATGGTTCTCCTTGAAAGACGCAGTCGTTTGTGCAAAATGTTATCAGTATCTAAGCATCCTACAAATTTAACGATGCATTATTTCACAATTTCTACATCACTGAATAACTTCCCTTTCTCTCCTGAGTATACAAGCTACTTTATAAGTTGCTTCAGTGGCATTATTTCCAGGTTTTACTGTTGCTTGAATGAATTGTCTGTGCTTTTGCTTTTCATGTTTTAATTTTTGCAATACAATTTTTCACACCTCTCCCTCTAATTTAAAATATTTGTCGTCCTTACGAGTGTTATAATGCTGATGAGTACTGAATTTCTTTAATGTTGATATTGCAGTATCACAAAGCAAGCACATCATCTTATCTTTAGCAGAAACAAGATAATATTGCAATTCCCAATCCTCATTTTAAAAAATATGTTTTCTTCCTTCAGTGTTCTCTTAGTCTTCTTTGACATGATGAGCTATTAAGCAGACAGAATTAAAAAATACTGTTGAGCTGTGGAACTATTCACAAATTCCACTTCAAACAGAAACACAATGCACCATTGTCAAAAGCTGATACCAGACTGGTGTACTCAACCCCCATAAACTCTTCACCAACCTGCGCGCTGCGGTCATGGTGTCATTCAGGTGGGGAAGTTAGAACTCAATCATGAGTGTAGCAGCCGTCAATTTAGCCTTTATGGCTTACTAATGTTCTAATTGTACCGGTCAATCTGAGGAGATTATTTCATTGAAACTTACGTTATTCTTTGGTATTTTAAATACATTCAATTTAAAAATAAAAATATAAAAGATGAACAAAAATGTATTAATATTAATAAAAATAAAATGATTTGTTCTGTAAAATTTGGATTCGGTCAAAAATTTGGATTCGCTGGATTACGAACCTAGAAGGGCACATGTGGCCTTAAGGCTGCTGGTCCCCCCTAGCCCAATCTAGAAGAAAAAAATCGAAAAGTAGAGAAAACATATAAATCCATCAGAATTGGCTATTGTATTCATTTGGTAATTGAGATTATACTGTGTATACAATGTTATTTTTTGCTTTGATTTAGTATTATATAATAAGCATCTCCTCTAGTCATCAAAATTCTATTTAAAAGTCATTTTTATGGTTGCATAACAGTCCATTTAACAGATGTAGCATCATAGTTTCAGATATCTACTTTTATTTATTAATTTCAACTCTTGTGTGCAATGCCTTGAGATATAATCTAAATTTGAGATTTCTTCTTAAGATATCACTCAATCAGCATGTGTAGATTGTTTAAGCTCTAATTACATATTGCCAAATGGTTTTCAAAACATTGTAAAGTGCACAAAACCTTATCTAATATTTTTAAATCTAAAATACCCTGATACCTAAAATCTTCTCATAACTCATAACTCATTTGGTACAAAACCTGACTTACCTGAATTTATTGAATGTCTAAAGCTGACCTAAACAGACAAGATGTGGAGGTGTCAAAGCCCTCCAGCTAAAATTACTAGGAACACACCTGCAGCTAAACAGGTTGAATGTATTACTCAGTGTAGCAAGGAAGAACACACACCATGAGGAGCCATGGGGTATCTCAATGAGAATGTATTAGAAAGAATCTATTATAACATTTTGGCTTTTCTTGGGTGATTTGGAAAAGGTATAAGGAAGTGGGATTATTAAATTTTGATCCTTTTACTGTTTTCTTTATGATGCTAAACTAGGGCCCTTGAACTTCTTTGATTAGTTTCTCCATTTCAGAAACAGTTTCTAAATTTTAGTGGACCCCATGAAAATATTGTTTAACTTACAAAAATACCAGCATTTTTGGCCTCCCTAATGCCATCTCTTTCCCATCTGCCTGAGTCTGTACCGTAAGTGCCTCCCATGTCACTTTGAAATGATGGCTTAGCAAACACATTTGAGACTAGAACAAAATCACTTACCAGTGCCATTTTCTTTTTAACCAAATTCTTACTCTTTTTACCCAGGACTGGCTTCAAAAGAAGGGACCATAGAAACTAAGGAAATAATATCAGAAAGTTGAAGAAAATATAGGATGAAAGAAATCAAGATGAGAATCAAAGAAAGAATGGATGAGAACAAATTTTTGAACTGTATGTTAGCAGCAGTAATTGGAGATTAGTGCCCAAAACTAAACAGCAGTGTTATGGTCTAGCTTCGTCTACGAATATCTCACTAATTTGGATTTTTTATTGAATGTATCAATCCATGCAAGATTTCAAATAACTATAGCTTATTCATTTAAGAATATATACTTCTCTTTTAAACCTCCTGGGATAAAAAGTATTTCAAAAACATGTTACATTCATCTCTGATTACAATATCCTATGTCCAAACATTTAAGATGAATTTTCAATTAGGATTATTTTCTAATTTCCTCCAATTCAACATTATGTAGAACTAGTTTTATAATGTTTGTAGGCCTCTCACCCTAGGAGCTCTTTGCATGGATGGTTTGACAGGTAGACCATATGGAGGCAGACAATGAAAGTGAATAATATTCTTCTCTAAGTGTAGAAGATCTGGTTTACCACTTCATTTCAGCCACCTGCTGCTGTGAGGTGCTGGGTAAGGCATTTAATTTCTTTAAAACTACTTATCTCTGAAATAATGGCTGAACTCTGCCAACTCACTATTCTGCCTCTACAAAAAAAAGCACAGAACATTTAATGCTTTAAAATAATTATTTATGAATATAACAGTACATTTATTTATATAAATATTATAATCCACAATGAATCCACACACTATATTACTAAATTTGCACTGCATGTGGAGAGAAATATGGTTTTTTTATTTCCATTTTGCAGTCTCAGAGAGATTGAATTTCCTGAAGTATGATATTCTGGTTGAAAGGTGTTACATGAAAAAAAAGTGTCAATGATCATGTAAGTTTCAGAAATGCTGATATAAAGAGAGCTTTAAACTTTCTTTATTGAAAGACTTCTCAGACCTTTTAATGCCCTAATGTATGTCATGAATGTGAAATATACAGAGATACATTTTCTGCTGCATATTCAGTTTCAGAATCCCTGAGGGACAACTTTTGCCAAGTAACACTTGAGAAGATCATATAATATCACATAGCAAGTAATTGTCTAAAATTGGATGGTTACAAAACCCACAAAATCTTAAAGCCAAGATTTCTCATACCAAGAAAAGTGTTGTTTCTGCCATTACACAGTGAAGTGTACAGAAATACGGCAATTGTGTTGAACCCCCCATTTGCTAATTATTGAACTTTCAATCTCTCTCTCTGTCTCTTTCTCGCTTCCTCTCGCTCTTTCTCCTTTTTTTGTGGAGGAGGGGGCTGGCTGCCTGTTTAATACGCACACACACACTTATTCACACACACATATATATGTGTGTGTATGTGTATATGTGTGTGTATCAGTAAAACTCTGGTGGAGCAAACCAATAAAAGTGTTACTGGTGTACTTTTAAGTATGAGGGTTGAGGGTACAGATTTTTTTCCCCTTAATATCTCTCGTACTTACAGCTAACCCTAAGTGAGTTCTGTTTATCTTGATGCCACTAAGGGAACTAGAAAATCAAGCACGTGAGTTAGAGTTGTATGTAAACTAAGCAAGGTAGTATTTGAGTGAATATCTGGATGGGATTTTTACAAGTGAGTGCATGATATTTGGAACATTTTTTTGGGCCATCCATAAGCACTGTCACTTTCCCTCTTAATAGAAAGGTGTTTTACTGGCATCAGCTTCCATAATAAGTACACAGAAAGTTTATTTGAGAAAAAAAAACTACTACTGCTTCACTTGATGGTAGAAAGCACTTCTAAGAACCTACTTTAGAATCTGACTTGAATCTTCACCATGACATAGTGCTTTGCAAAATTCTAGGCAAATGATTTAAGTTTGATATAAATCATTTATTAGTTATCTATAAGGATTCATTAGCATTACCTTGGTCTCTCCTTGAAAGTTTGTTTCGAGAGCGGCATCACCAAGAATAGTGAAGTAAGAAACTCTGAATCTTCATTCCTCCAGTAAAGCAATGGTTAAGTTGGCATAAATTAAAAATTAACTTTTTTGAAACTCTGGAATCTAATCAATGGCTTACAACAATCAAGGTAGTGCTAAATAAAGAAAAAAAGATAAATGAGGCAATAAGGACTTTGAAAAGTTCTTGAATACACTTGGGAATTTCGAAGACTGTACACATGCCCAGGCCTGAACATGTGCTCAGAAAAGACATGAAAAGACCCTGTGATTTTGCCGCTGGCTCTGCACTAACAGGGAGCAATGGCTAAGGGGCACTTGTAAGTGGCCTAGCTAAGCATTGACAAAGTAATCCAACACAGAAACAATCTGAAAAGACCAGCAGGGTGTCATTTTCTTTTCTTTTCTTTTCTTTTTTTTTTTTTTCTTTTCTCTTTTAACTTTTATGCCTCCAGGAATTTCAGAAAATTTCTGTCAAATCACTACATGACCAGTAAAGAAATGAAACAAAAACCTCCATGACCACATGTGACAGAGAATATAGTTTCTACAGAAATTATTTTGAAAGGTTTTGAACAACAAACAAACAATTTCAACCCCAAATAAGCAGCAACTACAAATCATGGGTAGTGTGACTATCTGATTTCAAGACTTAACATATAATATCCAAAATGTCCAGTTTTCAACAAAAAATTACAAGAAATGAAACAAAACAAGAAAGCATGACCTATTCACAGGAAAAAAAATTAACAGAAACTGTTCTGATAAAGCCCAAATATTGGAATCACTAAAGAAAGACTTTAAACAACTATCTTAAATATACTCTAAAAGCTAAAGTAAATCATGGAAAAAGAAGTATTGGAAACCAGGAGAATAATGTCTCAACAAATAGAGAATACCAATAAAGAGGTATTTCAAAAAATAAAAAAAAAGCTACACAAATATTCTGGAGCCAAAAAGTATAACAAAAAATTATTAGGAGAGTTCAAATGCACATTTGAGCATGGAGAAAAAAGAATTCGTGGACCTGAAGATGGCTTAATTAAGATTATCTAGCCATGGAGCAGAAAGAAAAATGAATAAAGAAAAATGAGTAGAGCCTAAAGAGACCTGTGAGACCCTATCCAGAGTGCCAAAATTTAATGGAAATCTGAAAAGGAGAGGAGAGAGAGAAAAGTAGAATTTCCCAAATGAGATGCAAGACATGAATCAATACATCACAGAAGCTCAATGAACTATAAGTAGCATAAACTGAGAGATCCATACCAGGAGACGTTATAATAAAAGTGTTAAAGTGAAAACAAGGGAATCTTGAGCAGCCAGAGAGAAGCACATCATCATGTATATATAATTCTCAATAAGAACAGCAACCTATTTCTCACAAGAAAACATGGAAACCAGAAAACTATGAGCCATATAGCTGGCAAAACTCTCCTTTAAAAATGAAGAAGTATTAGAAAATTCTCAGGCAGACAAAGGCAGAGGAAGTTTGCTGCTAGTAGACCTGCAGTAAAAGAATGCTATAGGGTGTACTTGAGGCTAAAATGGAAGGACACGAGACAGAAATTCTAAACCATTAAAACAAATAAAGACCACTGGTAAAGATAACTACATAGGTAAATGTAAATCTTAGTATTATTATAATTTTCCCTAGTAACATTTTTGGGTATTGCATTTTTGGTTTGTAATAGAGGATCAGGAAAGAAATGGAAGCCTGAACCTCATTATCAGCACTTTATACCTAGAAGTCATCTACAGAACACTCTTCCCAACCACAAAAGAATATACATTCTTCTCAAGTTCACATAGAACATTCTCCAAGATAGAACATATATCAGGCCATAAAATAAATGAGTTTTTAAACATAAAAATCCTACAAAGTATTTTGTCTGACCATAATGGAGTAAAACTAGAAAGTAATGAGACAGAAAATAATAAAATTTGAAAATAAGTGAGAATTAAATAATATACTCTTAACTACCAAATGGATTAGAGAATAAATTACAAAATAAATTAGAAAATAATTATACACTGTGACCAAGTGAAATTTATCCCAGAATGCAAGTGTGACACAAAATATAAATATCAATTAATGTAATACGATAAAGGAGAAAAACATGTGGCAATTTTTATTGATACAGAAAAAGAATTAGAAAAAATTTAACACTCTTTCATAAAAAAAAAACACTCCATGTATTAGGAATAGAAGGGAACTTCCTCAACATGAAAAAAAAAAGCTTTTATTAATACAAATGAATGAACAACAACAGAAAAATACATGCTAGTACTACACACAATGATAAAAGACAAAGCATTTTCTCTGTGATTAGGAACAAGTAAAAGGATGCCAAAAGAATAACATAATGCATAGGGATGTATTTAAACAAGGAGTGGACAAATCATTTACTGAAAAGTACAAATCACTAGATGAAATTTTCTCACAAGTGGAAAGGATTCATGGATTGAAAGATTTAATATATATCAGGAAGACAGGAGTCCTTAAATTGGTTTTTAGACTCAGTACAATGCCAGTGACTCTAAAGCTGACTCTTATATCCATATGTAATTGGAAGAGATCGCTGATATCCAAAACCTCCTAGAAAAAAATCAAAGTTGGAGAATTCACACTTTCCAATATCAAAGTTACTACCAATCTATAATAATCAATACAATGTGGTACTGACATAGAGATAGCCATATAGATCAAAGAAATATAATTGAGAGTCCATAAATGAACATATACACTGATGGTCAATTGATTTTTGACAAGAGTACCAAGACCACTCAATGGGGAAAGAATAGTCTTCTTGGCAAATAGTGCAAGGACAAATGGGTAACCACACTCAAAAAAAAAAAAAATAAAAATAAAAAATGCGAGTTTGGATCCTTCTCTCACCATATAATTAACAATTAACTATAAATGCATCAAAACCTGATATATAAGAGCTAAAGCTATAAAATTCTCAGAAGAAAACATAAGAGTAAAATTTTATAATCTTGGGGTTGTCAATGAATTCATAGAAAGCACAAACCACAAAAGAAAAACAAAAAGATATACTGGGCTTCTTCAAAATTCAGAAATTTTGTACATCTAAGAATGCTATCAATAGAGTAAAACACCTGAAGCATAGGACAAAATATTGCACATCAATTTATCTAATAAGAGTATAACATCTAGACTACCAAAATAAAACCCTTGCACTTAAAAAAAAAAAAGACAAACTACCCAAATAAATGGGAAAAGGACTCTGGTGGACATTTATACAAAGAATATATACAAATGCCAAAAAAAGTACATGAAAAGATGCTCAGTATCATTAGTCAACAAGGGAAACACAAATCGAAGCCAAAATTAGACCACTTAACCCACACTGTAATGGCTATAGTTTGAAAAACAAAATAAAAATGGAAAATATCAAGTGTTGGCAAAGATGTGAAGAAATTAAAACCCTTATACATTGTTGGTAGGAATTTCAAATGGTGCAGTCACTGTTAAATACAATTTGACATTTTCTCAAAAAGTTAATTGCCATATATATGACACAGTGTACCTATTTCTAGATAAATACTCAAAAGAATTGAAATCTGGAGTTCAAATAAAAACTATTAATAGTAGTTTAATGTTCATAGCAGCACTATTAAAAATAGCACTATTCATAAAACCACTGTATTTCCATCAACTGATTAATAGAAAATGTGGTATATACATGCAGTGGAATATTATTCAGACATAAAAAGAAATGAAGTACTCACACATGTTACAACATGAATGAATCTTTAATACATTATGCTAAGTTAAAGAAGCCAGACAGAAAGAGCCACACACTGTATAATTTCATGTATATGATACACATGGAATGGGTAAATATAGAGACACAGTGAGCAAATTAGTGTTTGCCAGGGGGAGTGGAGAGGAGAGAATGAGAGTAACTGCTTAATGTGAATAGGGTTTCCTTTTGGGGTGATGAAAATATTTTGGAACAAGACAGTAGTGATGGTTGCACAACATTGTGAATGTACTTAATGCCCCTGAATTGTAAACTGAAAATGGTTAAAATGGGGAAATGTATGTTATATGATTTAGTACAATAAAAATATTTGTTTTGCTCTTTGGTTTCAATCTTGAGTGTAGCCTCAGAAGAAAGATGAAGAGGGGAACATAATCATTTAGAGAGCATCACAGCAAGATGCACACATTGTAGTGATGTGACTCTAAGGACTGCCACCTTCATAAGTTGACCTGTGACAAACATTCCTGACCTGCTAAGCACAAAAGAATGCATAAATGGAGTGCAAATGCTGAAAGTAGAAATACCAGTGGGATTTGTCAAATGAGGCACCTGAAAAATTGTACACTATAGATTCAGGCACAGATTTTGTGAAGACAAACACCTAAACCCAAGAGGGAAGCTGTTGCAGCATCTAATTCATCTTAAGAATTTCAATGATTAGTCATACAATGAATGTTCTGATTTTTTAAAAAATTGTTTTGAATGTTTTGAACTAAAAATAGTGATTTTACAAAGGGAAATCCTTTTATGTCTCAAAGGCACTAATTGAATTTTTGATTATTTCTATTTAAGGTATTTATTTAAGTGTATCAAATATATCAAAACAGGATTTTGTTTTATTATGTTGCTACATGCTAAGCTAAGCCTTTACGTATGACGTAACAGGCTTATAAGAAATATACCATAGATTGGAAATGCCATCTTTAAAAAAAAAGTAGGCTTATGGAATTTTCTCCCAATCTATTGATATAGTAAGCAATAACATATGGCCTTGTGATGGACATTTTTATGTTCTTAGCCTAAACTTGGCAATTGAAAATGGAATTGAACATGGAAACTCAATAGGCAATTTCAATCTCTCTTTTCATGGTTTAGCTGCTTTTTCCCTTTTGATGGTTAACTACTGCTAAATAGACATTTGATCTAATTTGTTTAGGTCAAGAAATAGCAGCCCCTTTGATCTTTCCGTCTTTGGGTTTAGGCTTTATGAGTAACCCTCTTCCTTCCCACATGACAACATTTTCTAGGTGTGTGGTGGCCATTATTCTGATGGCTCCAGTATTTTTTTGCTATAGCCTTTTTGCTATAGGCTTCATGTCCTACGGTGCTAGTAAAGTCCTGGGAATAATATTTCCTAGATCTGCACTGGCTTCCACCTCTGAATATTTGTATTTGTCAGTGTCATCTATAAAAGGCAGAAGTATCAATCTCAGTGATTGTAACTATGTCTATTCCTGAGAATTGCCTGGAAATGTTCTACTTCAGTGAGTTAAGGAGGGGATCACATGGTATAATTTTATAAAGAATTTGAGTGCCACTGAGCTAGCCATTACATGATTCTCAGTATTCCCAGCACAGTTTCTCTGCCCCTTAGGCTAATCTGCTTACTATTCCTTGAGCATCATTTTCTTACACCTACCATCTGGCTTTATAAAAGGAAACAGCTTCTCTTTAAAAATACCTATATATTTTTCTCCAAAGCCCATAGCCATTACTCATTAAAAGTTAACTCTTTCTGGAATGCCTCTGAACCCTATCTGATCAGTCTATTTCTTTCACATTTTCTCAGCACCTCTGAAGAATAAGTTAAAACATTGCTTTTTGTAAAGTTCCAGAACAGTGACCTTGTGGCAAGTAATGTTTTTCTACACAATGGATCGTACATTTCTTTCTTTTTTTGTCTCTTAATGTTTATTTGACCAAAAGAATGCATATACTACATACATACATATACATATTTATATTTCACACAGAAAAATGAAAGACAATAACTCCAAAATATCAGAAGTATGCAACATCTGGGTAGAGGAATTATAGGTGATATATTTTTTCTTTTGGATTATTTTTCCTTTTTATTCTTTATTCAAATTTTAATAGATTATGGGGTACATGTTAAATTCCATTACCTGTACATATAAAATAGTGATGAAGTCTGGGCTTTCATTTATTTCTTAAAGGCAATTACTACCTCAGTGACTGTCAATTACTAATTACATTAGATAACAATGCAGCACAATGCTTGAATCAAAGGAGTTTCTTCCTAAATATTCATACCTCTTTCACATCTCAATCCTTCCTCAACTCCACCATAATAAATGACATTTTAAGTCCAAGAGTGATGTTTATTGTTTTCTTAAATTATTTGTGATTGTCTTACTTAATTTGGTGCTGCTATAACAGAATATCTGAGACTGGGTAATTTATACAGAACAGAGATTTATTTCTTACAGTTCTGGAGGCTAGAAAGTCTGACTAACATCAAGGGGCCAGCATCCAGCAAAGGCTTTCTTACTGTGTTCTTCCAGGGTGGAAGGTGGAAAGGGGAAGAGAGTATGCACGTGAGAGAGCAAGAGATGAAACTCAATGCCTCAAGCCCTTTTATAATCAATATTAATTCATTTATGGGGGCAGAGCCATCTTGCCAACAGCCTAATCACTGTTGCATGTTAAGTGTTGCATGTTGCATGTTGCATTTTGCCTTGAAGATAAAGTTTCCAACATATGCCTTTTTTGGAAGACATTCAACCCATAGCAGTGATGGACCTTACTTTTTCTTAATACCATGTCCCTGTTGTTTTGGTGTGCTACTTCATTGTGCTTGCTTCCCACTCTTTCACTTCTTCATCACTAAAAGCCTTACAGAGTTAAATACATCTTTTTTTTTTGCTAAACTAACTGGCTCTTCCCTCTTTGTTCAATCCTCACAGATTGATCTTATTCTATAAGAAAAAAACAGTAACACAACTCAATCAAGAAAAGTATATGTCTTATTGCCTAAGAGACTCTACTGAATATAAGCTATTTAAATTTAATCAAGTCCCATTTATTAATATTTGTTGTTGCTGTGATTGCCATTGGCGTCTTCTTCATAAATTCTTTGCTTAGACCAATATCTAGAAGATATTTCCCTACATTTTCTTCTAGAATTTTTATGGTTTCATGCATTGCATTTAAATCTTTTATCCATCTTGAATTAATTTTTGTGAATGATGAGAGATAGGGGTCCTGGTTCATTCTTCTACATGTGGCTCTCCATTTTTCCCAGCACCATTTATTGAATAGGGCTTCTTTTCCTCAGTGTATATTGTTGTCTGCTTTGTCAAAGATCAGTTGGCTGTAGGTAGATGGTTTTATATCTGGGTTCTCTGTTCTGTTCCGTTGGTATATGTCTCTGGTTTTGTGTCAATCTTATGCTGTTTTGGTTACTATAGCCTCATAGTATACTTTGAAGAATGGTAATGTGATGCCTACAGATTTGTTCCTTTTGCTTAAGATTTCTTTGGCTATTCAGGGTCTTTTCTGGTTCTAAATGAAGCATAGAATTATTTTTTCTAGACCCGTGAAATATGTCATTGATATTTTTATGGGGATTGTACTGAATCTATAAATCATTTTAGGTTGTATGTACATTTTAACATTCTTGATTCTACTGATGAGCATGATATGTTTTTCCATTTGTTTGTGACATATGTGATTCTTTTCCTCAGTGTTTTGTAGTTCCCTTTGTAGAGATCTTTCACCTCCTTGGTTAAGTATATTCCTAGGTATTTTTGAAAAAATGTGCAACGTCACTAATCATCAGGGAAATGCAAATTAAAACCCCAATAAGATATCAACTTACCTCTGTTAGAATAGTTTTCAACAAAAAGTCCCAAAAAAATACATGTTGGTGTGGATGCTGAGAGAAAGGAATACTTATACACTGTTGGTGGGACTGTAAATTCGCTTATGAAAAACAGCATGGAGATTCTTCAAGGAACTAAAAATAGACCTACCATTTAATCCAACAATCCCACTACTGGGTATCTATCCAGAGGAAAATAAGTCATTTTATCAAAAAGACACCTGCACTCAAATGTTTATTGCAGTACAATTCATAATTGTGCTGATTTACAAAGATGTGGAATCAACCCAAGTGCCTACCAATTCATGAGTGGATTAACAAAATGTATTATATGTTTACCATGGAGAACTATTCAGCCATAAAAAGGATGAATTAATTTATTTTGCAACAGTATGGATGGAACTGTAGACCATTAGCCTAAGTGAAGTATCTAAAGAATGGAATAACAAACATCACGTGTACTCACTATTAAATTGGAAGTAACCAATGAGCACACATGTGTACGGAGGGAAGCAAAAGTCAGTGGAAATATAGCAAGGGGAAAGGGGGAGAAGGAGATGGACAAAAACCTACATAATATGTACAGTTAACACTATTTAGGCAATGGGCATACTTATAGCCATGACTAAATCATTACAAAACCAATCCATTTAACCAAAAACCTTTGTATCTCCCTAATATTTTTTAAATTAAAAAATAAATAAGTATAAAATAAATAAAGGAAATAAAACAATTAAATACTTTTTTGGGAAAATAATAAACTCTTTGTTTCAAAATATCTGTAGATTCATACAAAGTTCTAAGATATAATACAGATAAATACTGTTTCCCTACAGTAATATCTTGCAAAAAATATAGTGCAATATCATAACCATGAAATTGACATTGAGAAAATTCATCTTTCTTTTCCAGATTTCCTTCATTTTACCTGTACTCATTTGAGTGTGTGTATTTAGTTCTACACAATTTTATCACATGTATAAGTTCATGTATTCATGATCATGGTCAAAATATACAGCAATCCATAACCACAAATGTTCCCCATGTTGTTCTTTATAACTGTACTTTTTGCCCTTTCATCCTCCCACCAACTTCCCAATAAGAATAACCACTCTTACCAACTAATCTGTTTACAATTTCTAAATTTTTTCTTTTGAAAAATGTTATATACTGGAAACATATGATCTGTACCTTTTGACTTGGAGTCGTTTTATTCAGTATAATTCTCTGAACAGTTATAGTTGTTACCTGAATAAATAGTTCACTCATTTCTATTGATGACAGTATCCCATGGTATAGATGTACTGCAGTTTGTTTAACCATTCACCTAGTAAAAGACATCTGGGTTGTTTCCAGTTTATAGCTATTATGAGTAAAGCAGCTATAAACATTCATGTATAGTTTCTTATAGGAATATAATGTTTCATTTCTATGGAACAAATATTCAACAGTGCAATTGTTGGATGGTATGATAATCGCATGTTTGTTTTTATAAGAAACTGCCAAAATGTTTTTCATAGTGGATGTACTGCTGAAATTCCCAACAGCAATGCATAAGTGATCCAATTTCCCACATTCCCTGCAACATTTGTTCTTGCAGTTTTAATTTGCAGCTCCAAAAGGCAATATCAAAAATCTTTTCATGTGCTTATTTGCTATTTACATATCTTCTTCAGTGAAATGCCACATTATTTTCTAATGGAATCATTCTCTTTTATTCTTATTTTGTTTTGAGAGTTTTTTATATTTTCTCGATACTATTGTACTGTCAATTATATAGTTTGCAATTATTTTTCCCCAGCTTATAGTTGGTCTTTTCATCTTCGTCATGGGGTTTTCCATAGAGCAAAGTTTTCTATTATGATGAGGTTGAATTTATCAATATTTCTTTTTATATATCATGAGTTTGGCATCAAATCTAGAAATTCTTAGCTTAGTTTCAAATGCTGAATATTTTATTCTGTGTTTTCCCAAAAGTATTATACTTTCATTTTACACATAAGTCCATGATTTACTTTGGGTCATTTCTCTATATGATGTGATATTAAGTGGAGAACAGTCTAGAATGTTGTTAAAGCATTCTATTCCTTATTTATCTCCAGATTGATTGTTTTAATCATTATTGAAAGTGGAAATTGAAGTTTACTAATAATATAGTAAAGTTGTTCTATTTCTCCCTTTAGTTCTGCCAATGTTTGCTTCATATGTTTTGGAGCCCTGATGTTTGGTGCATGGAAGTTCATAATTGTTATATCTTCTTGGTGAATTTTCACTTTTATTTTATAATGTCTTTCTTCCGTAACAATATTTGACTTAAACTCTATTTTTATATTTATAATAATCACCCCTGCTCTTTTGTATCCTATTGGCATGGAATATCTTTTTCTATCCTTTCATTTTCCACATATGCATATTGTTGGATCTAAAGTGAGTTTCTTACAGATAGCATAGAGTTGTTTTCTAAATCTACTCTGTCAATCTATGACTTTTAATTGGGTAGTCTAATCCTTTTAGTGTAATTATTGATAAGAAAACATGTACTATTGCTATTTTAGTGTTTTCTGTATGTCATAACATTTTTATTTCTCATTTCCTCCCTTACAGCTTTCTTATATTTAACTGACTTTTTATCATCACAGTTTTTGATTTCCCTCTCATTTCTTTTTGTTATATTCCACAGATTTGTGGGAGGGGGGAGCATTATCATGGGTATTATATATAACATCCTAAAGTTGTAACAGTCTATTTCAAATTGATGCCAACTTATCTTGAACTGCTTAGAAAAACTGTAATCTTTTATAGCTATACTCCTGCAAAATTTCCTGTTACTGGTTTCACAAACTGTATCTTTATATATTGTATACCCATTATAATACATTTATAATTATTTTTATGAATTTGTCTTTATAATTATTTTTATGAATTTGTCTTTAAAATCCCATAGAAAATAAAAAGTAGAATTAAAAAACAAAATTACAATAATTCTAGTTTTCATAATGTTTTATTTATTATTATTAGAGAACTCTTTATTTTTGTATGGCTTTGAGCTACTGTCTAGCATCCTTTCATTTCAACTTGGAGGACTATTTTTAGCATTTTTTGTATGGGAAGACTAATGGTAATAAACTCCCACAGCTTTTGTTTATCTAGAAATGCCTTAATTTTCTCCTAATTTTTGAGAGACCCTTTTGTTAGATATAGAATCTTAGTCAACAATTTTTTTAATTCTTTCAATCCTTAAAATATATCATCTCACTGCCTTTTGGCTTCAAAGTTTCTGCTGATAAATCTGTTGATATTCTTATTGAGGATCATGACAAGTCACTTTCCTCTTGCTATTTTTAAGATTCTCTTTATGTCTTTTATTTTGGACAATTTGATTATAATGTATCTCAGTGTAGAGCTCTTTGAGCATTATTCTACTTAGAATTCATTGAGTTTCTTATATTTGCAAATCTGTAACTTTTCTCAAATTTGGAAAGATTTTGGACATTTTTTTTCCAAACAAGCTCTCTATTTTATTTCTTTTTTCCTTCTGGGATACCTATAATGTATGTATCAGTTTGATTGATGGTATCTCACACATCTCTTAAGCTCTGTTTGCTTTTCCCCTCATTCTTCTTCTTCTTCTTCTTCTTTTTTTTTTTTTGTTATTGTTCCTCAGACTCAATAATTCTGAATAACCTATCTTTAAGTTCACTGATTATTTTTCCACCTATTTGAGTCTGCTGTTGAACACCTTTAATATATTTTTCAATTTGGTTATTCTACTTTTCAGCTCCAAAATTTCTGTTTGGTTCTTCATTATAATTTATACCTCTTTACTGATATTCTCATTTTATTTATATATAACTTTTTCTAATTTTCTTTACTTTGTGTTCCCCTTTAGCTATTTAAAGATATTTAGTTCAGTAGTTTTAAGATCTTTGTCTAGTAAGTCCTATGCCTGTACTTTTTTTAGGGGTAGATTATGGAAATTTATTTTGTTCTTTTGAATGAGTCATGTTTTTCTGTTTCTTTGCATGCCTTCTGACATTTTGTATAAAATTGAGCATTTGAAAGAATAGCCACCTCTTTTAATCTTTGCAAACTGGTGGGGAAGATCTTTCCTAATTATCAGGGCATGTTCTGGGCCTTGGGATAAGTCCAGAGTGAACATTTAAGATCTTCTCTAGTTTTTTCTAGGCATGCAATTTTTCTGGGACTATGTGCTTTATTTTGTTTCCTCTGTGGATGTTTTTAAATGTCTTAATGCACCAAATAATCTCATTGCTTCCTCTCAGGGATTT
Organism: Cheirogaleus major; assembly: GCA_963574435.1. Taxonomy (NCBI): domain Eukaryota; kingdom Metazoa; phylum Chordata; class Mammalia; order Primates; family Cheirogaleidae; genus Cheirogaleus; species Cheirogaleus major. The sequence continues at coordinate 31,498 of CAUYPO010082721.1, read as the reverse complement.
ATATGTTCTAATGTATTCTTCTACCAATACTCTCTTGCCCCAGGCATTCCAACTCTGCTGTTCCTCTACAGCTTAGTCTAGGGAGTACAGGGCCCACCACTGCCTTCCAAATCCTAACTTAGTGTGAGACCCATACTATGCCAAGTTATGCTGCCTTTTCTTATTTGAACTTCAAATTAGGAAAATCAGAAACTAGTCCCTCAGCCAGCCCACAGACAGGTTAGAACATTTAAATAACTTCTGCCCTGCTCTTCCAGCTTGAGAGAGGAAACTGGGAATTAAGTTGATTTGTCCTAATGCTGTTGTGTTACACAGGGGAGGAGGTGGGGAAAATTTGAGTAAAAATGACACAAAATAGATTACACTTTTTGATTGTTTATTTGTTTTGTATGGGCATTTGATAGGTTCCTATAGAGTTTTGACTGAATTCCATGACTCCTATAAAGTTATTTTATCCAACCTTGAGGAGTTATATTAATGTTGCCATGAAAAAATGAGAGCCTGGAGCTTCCTTATGCACTATCTTGCTGACATCACTGGCTGGGGTAGTTTTTTAAGCCAGTTTTTGAGTTTTTTTTTTCCATTCTAGTAGATCTTTTCTTATTTGTCTCTTTACCTGATTGTCTTAGGAAAACTAGGTGGTCTATCATTTATTTAGCTCATTGTGTTATGAGCTACCAGCCTCTTAATTATTTTCCACAAAATATCCACTATTTTAAAATATATACTTGGGTTGAAACTTTCGCACACTCTGTTTCCTAATAAAATTAGCCCTATGGGGAACAATGGAACTCTGTTCATATATACTTCCTCTCCTTCTGCACAAAATCTTTGATCCCCTTATCCAGGGCTAGGGAAAATAATATAGGCTCATTCAGATGATTTATGAGCTGAATGTTGGGAAAAGGTAGTCATTATAACCTTAACAGCTGCCCCTCCAAAGCTTAGACACTAATTGACTAAACAGCCTACCAAAACATAACTAATAGTCCTCCTTTACTTTAACGTGATAAATCCCATGGCAGAGAGTTTCTCTGCATGCTCACCTTGGGAATTCTGATGCACTAGCAATAGTATTTCTATACTATAGTAAAAGTGAAACAAAACTAACCCTAAACTTTAAATCCTACTAATAGAAAGGGAAGTAGTTCTCTGTAAGATGCCCATGATAACACACAGAAAATGTTAAATGCCACTGTTGTACCTCAAATCAGATGATATGAAAAATAGAACAAAATATGGGTGGATTAATATAAACACTGAATAGTCTCTAAGTCTCTAAGCAAGATAGGAAAGGCAAGATTTATTTCAACATATTTGATATGCTTTAAAATATTAAAATTCATGGTATCCATATATCTATAAAGTAATGAAATATAATGAGCTCCTATGCATTTGGGATGACAAATTGATAGAAGTTCAAACTATGAGAGATGGTTCAGAAAGTGCAGGTAGAAGCCAAGTTATACAGGACCTTGACATTTTAGGCTAAAGAGTTTAGACTTGGAAATATTAAGTGGAAAAAGTTATAGTCTAATGGAATATTATTCAGCCTTAGAAAAAGAAGGTGATCCTGCTATTTGCCACAATGTAGACGGACCTGGAGGACATTATGCTAAATGAATTAAGACAGAAACAGATATATATATATATATATAAATATATATATTGCATGATCTCACTTATATGTGGAATATAAAACAAAAGAGCTCAAATACAGAGAGACAGAGAATGAAACAATAGTTACCATGGAGAGGAGGAATTGAGAAGACATAGGTCAAAGAATATAAATTAGTAGATATGCGGGATCAACAAGTTTAGAGGTGTAATGTACAACACAAGGACTAAAGCTAATGAGATTGTATTGTAGTGGGATTTTTTTGTTGAATAAATAGATTTTAGCTGCTCTTGTCTCAAAAAAAGTAACTGTGTGACATCAATATATCAATCTGCTTCATATAGTAACTATTTTACTGCCTATATGTATCCCATGACACCATGTGGTAAACCTCAAACACACACAATAAAATTTATTTAAAAAAAAAAGAAAAGAAAAGAAAAAAGAGTTAACTCTGCTTTGTTTAAATTACAGCTTCTGATTTTTTTTTTTTTTTACCACACACACAAACTTGCTTTAATTGAAATGTTATATGAGGCCTGACTCTGATAAACAGATCAAAGTAAAACACACTGATTGATGCAGAAACAGGGTTCAAGGTCCTGTGTCTTTGGACTTTTCTTTGATCCTTTGCCCCACCTGATGCTGAAGTTCCCAGGGAAACTTCATATTCTCAGGATGTGGAAACATCTTGCTGCACATTATAAACCCTCCCAGAACGTGGGACTTCAAACCAGGCTTCTCAATTACTTTTTTGTTTTCTCAGTTTTGCTTTTGCAAGAAACATTTAAAGTGTAAGACAATAAATTGATCTAGAGAATGAATGAAGAAAGGGCAAATTCCTTAGCATCTTTCATTCAGATTATGTCTGATTTGTTGGGAGTAGTTGACAGGGAGACACTGTGTTCTTGTGATTGGGTTTGTGTTCTTTCCCACATGTTCTCCTAGGTCCCTCTACTGGCTTGTATCATCGCACTAGTGACACTACTATGTAATTTTTAAAGGTTTACCTGCCACCCCTTTAAGCAATAAGCTTCTTAAGAGATAGAACTGTGTATTCCTTTTCATCTACCACTTCATACAGTGATCGATATGGACAGGCATTTAATGTATAATTTTAATAAATAAATAACAGTAAGATACGCACTGTTGAGTTCTTAGTTTTTCTGCATTAGTAGATTTCTTTTAAATTTCTATTACATGGAAAGGAATTCACTATTTACTGAAAATATTCCTTCCCTGAGGACATCTCAAAGGACACAAGATTATTTTATGATGCTTTTGGGACAGGAGCTGTAGCACCTGGGGTAAGGCCAATAAAAGCTGGCAGACAGCAAAGGAGTTTTCGACAAATATATTAGAGCTCTCTGGGACCTGTACCTCTGAGTTGGTATTTGATACCTAGAGAATTATTAGCTCTGCTCGGCCTTTATACCCTTTGATTCATGTCTTGGGCTTCTCTTTGAAATGATTTTCAGAGACGCCCCATAGGATTGGCCATTAATGAATATACTGGCAGTCAAGAACTGCCCTCTGGATCAGAGGTCCCTAATCTTTTTGGCACCAGGGACCAGTTTCATGTAAGACAATTTTTCCATGGACGGAGTTGGGGGGTGGAAGATGTAGGGAGGTATGGGGGAGGCAGAGCTCAGGCAGTGATCCCAGCAATGGGGAACGGCTGTAACTACAGATGAATCTTCCCTCACTGCCCCGCTGCTCACCTCTTGCTGTGGCCCCACCTTCCTAAGTTTCATGGAAGACAATTTTTCCACCAACACTGCCAGGTGGGGGGCGCAGCAGAGCTCTGTGGCTGAAGACTGCAGCTCTGGATGACAGATTAAATTCTGTTATCACTTTACCCTTATTAATTTAACCCTTGTAGATTTTATTTTTTTTTAATTTTTTTTCTTTTATTTCATCATATAATGGGGGTACAAATATTGTTAGGGTTACATACATTGCCCCTACCACACCTCCCCCCCAACATGCCAGAACTTCAAGCGAGTTCAATCCCCAGGTGGCGCGCATGGCTTACATTATGTAACTCTACCCTTGTAGATTTTAAAACAAATTAGAAGGAAGGCCAGCCAGATGGTTGCCTAGAACACCAATTCATAGATGCTAAATTATATCTAGAAAATCCCATGATGGGTAAAATATCTTTTACCACAGCTCCTTTTAAGAAGTTCAGTTTTAAAAAAATACTCTGATAAATAGCCGGAGTTAATAGGTGTTCAGTCTCTTAAAAATGAGCATCAAACAAATAATTAAATACAGCCTGTTTAAAGATTTGAAAATTATGAACCTGTCTTCGTCTAACCTTCCTTTATAGTATCTTGGCCAAAGTATGTCAGAATTTGACAGAACAAGAAATGAATGTGTTGCATAGTTGTAAAAATAACAATTATTTATTTAATATTTGTTAGCCAAGCATTTATTCAACACCTACTATTTGTCTGTTATAGAGATCCTCCTCTCATGCTTCTAACATTCTGGCTGAGTAGGACAGAATATAAACAGATAACAAAAGAAATGAACATGAAAAGTAACCAACATGAAAATGTTGGGTAAAAAGAAATTTAAAAGAAAAATCAGTCTGGTACGTGTTAACCATGTAGACTAGATAATAACTAAGACAGTAATTCAGGATAAAAATCAAAATTTGATTAAATCGAAATTTAATCACTTTAATTAAACTTAGCTCAATTTGGAAATAAAATACTGAGGAAATTGGAGTATTTTAGCTGGGAAAGATTTTAGAAAAATGGGACATAAAATATGTAATTCTTTAACTTGAGAAGAGCATGAATACTGACTTCGTATCACCTTCCCCCATATAACAAATAGCATAGATAACTGGTTGGAGTTGAGTGAACTGCAAGGGTTCCAGGGTAATAGAATCCTTTAAGAATTTTATAAAAGTGAGAGAGCTATAGTACAGGAAAAACATTATGCAGTTTCAGAAATTCATAAGCCAGCTTAGAGGAATGACAAGACCATGGGTTAGGAATATAGAACTACTTCCTTTGAAAGTAATAAGTAACTTTGATACTTGTAAACTGAAGAATTGACAGTACCTGTCCAACTCAGACCTTAAGAATTATATGACAAGTACATGTTATCTTATTTTACATATTTCTGCTAGAAAATAAAAACATAGTTGCAATATTATAAAAATGTTGCCACAATGCCAAGATAATTTTGTAAATTTGTTAAAAATTTAGAATAACATGTAATATTTACCAAGCTCTTTCAAAGTATATTTGAGTAAAATGTACCATAACATTCTCCTTCAAATTTTTACTGATATTTATATTCTATGATCCCAATACACAAGAAAACACAGGGAACATAACTATTGAATTCTAATTCAATATTTAGGGACAAATTTTGCACCATATATGATATTCCTTGGTACATTCCAGAAAGACATGAAATACAGTTCTGTAGATTTCTCTGCACATCATGCCCTGAGGGGCCAGTCACAAATGTTCCTAGAATTTATTTTTTGAAGAACTTTATTTCATTTTTCTTGGCAAGTTAAATTTCTTTTGAGTCATTGCATGCTATTGAAATATTTCTGTTCAGTATAAGCATGTAAGCCAGTGCATCTTAAACTCAGATTCTAGATTTAATTTCAAAGTGATTTTTATTCCCCATATTGTCATTTTCCAAAGTATAGTTTTGAATTAATATCGCTGTGATATTGTGAATAAAAAGTCATAATCTTGATTTGCAATCCAGTTCATTCTAAAGACAATTCAAGTGTCATTTCTTTCCCCTTGTCATTTACCAAGGGTTAGATATTCATCTTGATAAATTAAGATAGTCTAGAAATAAATGAGGCAATGAAAATTATTTAAATTTTATGAGTTTAACAAAATTCGTGTTTTCTCGACCTGCTCTTCAATGTTAACATTTCATCTTTTTGCAATTTTTAAAAATTATTGAATAAAAAAATCAAGGAAATTTTTCCCTGGAGTGGGAGTTTTTATTGAGCAGCATGTTAATAAAGTGTGCAATGATATTCTCCTTCAAATTTTTACTGGTATCTATATTCTATGATCCCAATACACAAGAAAACACAGGGAACATAAATATTGAATTAGAAAGGGATAACTTTTTCTCTGTATATGATATTCCTTGGTGCATTCCAGGAATGCTCTTTTCTCTTCATTACAATACTGTAATGTTCAAACCTTAGTGCACATAAACGATTTACCTGGATGATTGTTAAAAATCATAGAATGACATTCACCACTCACAGAGCTTCTTATTTTGTAAGTTGAATATGAACCAGGGAAGTGCATTTAAATAACTTCTCGTGTGATTCTGATACAGGAGACCACTTTGATAAACATACTGTCAAGACTTCCTGTTTTGTAATCTGTGATATTTGGAAAAATTTTACTCTTTTTCTGGCCCCACATGTTTTCATTTACTATAATTGACCATAAATCAATTCAATCATTGTTACCAATTTTAAATCCAGAATATTATTCACAAAAAAAACAAAAGTAAAATGAGCCTAAAATAATTTTCTCTGACTGCAATTATTACAGTTCCTATTCTATAAAAACAAATAATATGGGGTGTGGTAATAATTTATCATGGCATCAGACCAAAATAATATATTTATATATTTATATACACACAAATACATACACACTCCCACATTGTTAACAAATCAAAATTTGGCCACATTTCAACCTTGCATGACCAACACCAGTCTCTGAATCATGCTGTGGCTCTAGTCTAATTCAACCCAATTTAAAATAAATAAGAGGTTTGTATGCATGTGCTAAACTTGTTAAAAATATAGCCCTTTGTGAGAAATGAATACAGTTTCATATTTATGATTTCTAATCTTCCAATAGAGGCATAATTTAAAGAATCAATGTACCTTCCTACTATGCAGCAATAGACAGAAATTCATCTATTTGTGAGAATGCTCACAGCTCTGTCAATAGCTCGCTTTAGGTTTTGTTTGCCTTATGTTTACCAAGTTATTTGTTTCTAGTAACTCTTGCTTTATTGGCCCAGTTTGAATGAATACACTAGTACTTCTGCCTGCTATTTAGGGTAATGGTGCTCTGTTGGAGCCCAGGCTCATACGCCAGGAAGATTCATTGTTGCTTTTGCCTGCCCCCTTCTCAGATACCCTCTTTCTCATACCCTTCAGATGCTGGTAGAGATTTGATTCCTGTAAACTGGTTTTCTTTAACCAAAATTTTTTTTTTAAAACAAAATCTCACTCTCTTCCCCTGAGTAGAGTGTTGTGGCATTAGTGTAGCTTACAGCAGCCTTCAACTCCTAGGATCAAGTGATCTTCCTGCCTCAGCCTCCAAGTAGTTTTAGGCTACAGGTGCACACCACAACTCCTGGCTAGTTTTTCTATTTTTTTAGTAGAGATGGGGTCTCACTCTTGCTCAGCCTTGTCTCAAACTCCTGAGCACAAGCAATCCTCCCACCTTGGCCTCCCAGAGTGTTAGGATTACAGGCATGAGCCACTGTCCCCGGCCCAAGGTGCTGCTTCTTAATCTCAATTCTGTTGTCTCCCAGAATGGCAGAACAATGCTCACAGCCTCTTATAATTCAATTTTGAAAAGCCCTGGGTGGTAGAGTGAATGATATTATGCTTTGTAATGGGTTCATAGAGTACAGATATTTTCATTAAGTACCAATTTATATGGTTTAAAATTCTGCCAAGCTGGGAATACTGCCATATCTTTTTGTGTGATTGAGAAACTCATGGATGTATTTATACAAAAATTGGCAGTCATTGTGAGTCAACATTTCATTGCCTGCATTTAGAGCAGGCTCTGGCAAAGGCACAGAGTTCATAAATGTGTGAAAATAAATTAAATATTTAATTATTTCTAGACTCTGTTATTATATTAATAGAATATAGAAGAAAAGCGATACATTGTAAAGTTCAGAGAGTTGAAAATATACCACAAAGCTGAGTCTAGATCTAGTGCTTTAGCAAGTATCCGTGGCACTTCAGAGTCAAGTGTTAAATTCTCTATGTGTAAGAAAAGTATGATGTGAGATCAGAAAGGTAAACTGGCATACTAACTTGACAGATTTCCTTGATAATACACCCAAAAACTAAATGGCTCACTCTGCTCTATTTTCCCTAGTGTCTTAAAAAATTCCCTGGTGATAAATAAAATATATAAATTTTCTTGGCCTTGCAAATAGTCCTTTGTACATAAAATTACAAATGCACGTTCCAATAGCTATCAGAAAGCTCTGTGTCAGAGAATTATGGTTTTAAATGATGGACTGAGAACTTCTCAGAAGAAAACTATAATAATTAGTCTTTGACATCAAGGACTGAGAATAGGAAGCCCTTGGACAGTCCTGAAAACCTAGCTGCGTGCTCACACACGCACGTCTACACACACACACACACACACACACACACACGTGTGCTTGGGGGCTTGTGCTATTCCAAATAGACTTTTCTTTATCCTTCTTTATTTTCTTACTATTGTTTACAACAGAGAGAAAATGGAAGAGGATAGAGAGTGGAAAGGCCATACAACTGCCTAGTAATCATCTACTTGGCACTGGCCAACACAGCATTAGAGAGAAGAAATTTCTGCAGATATATTCTGAAACCAGATGGCTCTAGGCAACATTTGTGAGATAGATAGGTGGCTATTGCTATTTACAGTCATCCCTCAATACCCGTGGGTGATTGGTTCCAGGATATCCCATGGATACCAAAATCTGCGTCTGCTCAAGTTTCTGACATACAATGGTGTAGTACTTTTATGTAACCTATGCACATCCTCGCACATACTTTAAATCATCTCTAGATTACTGATAATACCTAATACAATGTAAATGTTGTGTAAATAGTTGGTATACTGTATTGTTTGGGGAATAATGACAAGAAGAAAAGTCTGTACGTGTTCAGTACAGACACAATTTTTAAACAATATATTTGATCTGCTGTTGGTTGAATCCGTGAATGTGGAACCCATGGATACAAGGGGCTATCTATACATAACACAAAGGCTCAACTCTTTAATCAAACTCACATAAATCTTACCCAGCACCAAGCTTGATTAATGCTTAGCAAAAAAATTAAACACGCAACCACCACAAAATATGCTACATCAATATCTTTGGAGTTCTAACTCCATCAGACACAGAATTCTGAATCCTTCTTTCCTACCTGATATGTGTTGGTTTTAGATCATACACATTTTAATCCATATTTATAAAAATAATGTACATATAACTCCTGAACTATGTCGAACATGACAAGGAGAGGGATATACCAAACACATACTTTTCTGACTTCGCCTCTTGGCCAAGAAACAGTATTTCTCTTTGGCTCATGATCCTTAGGATCAATATAATCAAGTAAATTATCTAAGGTGAATTGATAAATTAACAAGGATCTCAAAAGACAAGGCTGGTCAGATATGAAAGCAGTGAATTATTTGACTTTAAAATAAAGATAATGATTAAAATAAAGAAATTTTAACTAAGTTTTGACTATAAAAGCAATCTCATTTCTAGATTACATTCCATAAAACTCAACTGGTCCAATTTAAATATAGAGTTTTTGAAGAAAATTAAAATATGTCATATTTTAATTTACATTGAATTTTTATTACATCAATAATACATATAACATTTTATGAACAAATAGGCATCATATTTGCTCATAAGGAATTTCCCAGGGATATTCCTCAAACACCAGTTTCATTTTTAGACTTGATCAGTGCAAATACACAGTGATGAGCATATTCAATAATCCAGGAGAGGTCTTAAAATATTAGTTTATATTTCTAAAGATTTGATTTGCCATCAGTTAGTAACTTATGTACTTAGGAAAAATACAGTTTCAACACGCAAAAATATTTTTCATTTTTTTTATAGATTCTAACATGATTTGTTTTTCTTACTGTGTTTCCTCCTGTGGAATAAAAATTATTAGCATCAACTTAATTATTATTTATGATACGTAATTCATGTGGCAAAATTACATGTATTATGTTGGAAGAAACTTTAAAATTCGTCTAGCCCAATGACTCATTAAATGCTTGAAATCCTACAGATCAGAGTATGGGAAAAAGAAAAAAATACCTTAGACTTTCAGGCCAAAATTCCCACTGAATACAGAGCAGGAAGGTCTTCACCAATGACACAGTCTATTACTATATGTAATGTTTTCTCAGTGATGGAGTTTCTCCATCATGCAATTTTAGAGTCATCTGAGCAACCACTTCAGAAGATGCTTTGCAAATTGTTTCCAGTCATCATCAGTGCTGTCACATGAAACTGCTTCTCTCTGCCATCACTAGGCACCCCTGCCAGCCACCTCTTTGAGCTCAGTGTACTGCCATTTATCAGTATTCCGTATTTATGTTCCTTCAATCCATTTGGTAATTCTAATGCATAATAATTTGAAGTATAGAAATAGCATGTGGTGGGAATAGATTTTAATGGTTTCAACCAATTTTGGGTGACTTGATTCTTTGTTTGAATATCTATATGTTTCTATTTCTATCTCAATCTCTATGTGATCTAGATCTCTATGTTTATAAAATCCTGTATACATTTACCATGATAAGCTATATTAGGCTTCACAGAAATTTTCAGATAATCTATTCAAATTTCTATAATTTTGCAAGGATGTACAAATTTTTAAGATGGTTGTAGAAAATAAAATAATAAAATGCATCTCATTCACTTAGCTATAAAAATACAAACTGACTACAATTAATCTAACAAACATACTTGCATGATTCATATAAATGAAGTGCAAAATTTCACTAAGGACAATTGATTAATTATGAATATTAATGTTAGTTCTAAGTGCTCTTCTGGGCCCTAAAGATTCAGCATTGAACAAAACAAAGACCATGCCTACACGAATTATGGCATGGTAGGTAAAACTAGAAAACAAATAGGAAGTGTAGCTTCTGGCAATGATAAATGCTATGAGGAAAAATAGACCAAAAGAAAACGATGGACTATGAAAGGCCTGAAACAGAAGGAGTTAAGAAAAGTCCTCTTAGATGAAGACATCTCATAGAGACCTGATTGAAACACGGGATAAGACAGTAGAATTGGGGGTAACTGGGGGAAAGGCACTGCTAAAGAGGGAACAAGCAGTGCAATGCATCCAAAACATGCTATAAAATATGAACAAATCATATAAAATAAATGAATATCTACAATATATTCCTTTATGAGAGCACTGTATTGTAAATATATTAATAATTATAAAATCAATGCATACCTTTATCCCAATAATAAATTAATGCATGAAATTAAAAAGTACCTTCTACTGTCCCTCTCCACCAGCCCCTTAAAAAAAGATTTGAACTTGTCAAAGTGAATGTAAAGTGAAACAAATAAACAAACAAAAAAAAACTCACTAGTAAAACAGGCAAGTTAGTTCTCAGAAGAAAATAATAATTGGATACGTGAAGAAGTGTCTGTTGAATGCTGTTTTATGCCATTATAAAAGTGCTATAAACGATATTGACAATGAAATGGACATGGATATAAATACAAAAGAAGGAATATAGTAACAGCTATAACTGTATATAATTTAATGTAAGGTGGCATCACATATTAGCACCAAATAACAATACATTTTTCTGAGGAAGAAGTTGGATAACTATTTAAGGAAAAAGGATGAGTTGGTGCCTCCTCTCACACCCTGAAACAAAATTAATTTCATTAGAATTTGAAAATTAGATGGTAAAAATAAAGCCATAAAGCAATTAGGAGAAATAAAGATGAAAGCTTGAGATTGACAACTTTTAGTAACGAATAAAAATGTTAAAATGTCTACCAGAGGAATATAGCATAAAGAAAATTTAAATATATATGTGATACTAAGAAAAATACTTGTATTATTTTTAGCAGAGTAGGTGGTAAAAGTCTTAGTATACAGAGGTATCTTATTAATACAATTTGTTATCAAAAAAGAAAAGATATCCTCCTAAAAAAGTATTTAAAACATATATATCCAAGTATCAAAAGGAATATAATTCACCAAAAATCATCTAGAAGAAATATTTGAGTACAAAGAAATGCAAGCAAATTATGCCTTTTAGGAGCTCATAACTTCTCTCTATATAAATTAAAATTTAAAATAGCTACAATTGGCAATAGTGCATGATGAATTAAACTGCTTTTGGGAATGTTAATTGCTACAACCTTTCTATAGAGCAATTTGACTTTCTTCATATAAAGGATGTTTGTAGCATTCCCTCTGCATCTCAAATAATACTTCTTGAAATTTATTATAAGGTGGTTACAAAGAAGAATTCATAGATGTATAAATATATTTAGCCATTGCTAAATTATTTAAAACATAAATGTCAATAAGTGAATAATTATATAAATTATACTTTGGACATATAAAAGTCTATTATATAGACATTAAAATCATATTTTCATTAAATAATTACATGAGAGTTTCATTTAATTTTTCTGAGTGGGTTCTCTATTTCTGTGTTCTTAACAAAAAAGCTGAAGTTTAAAAAATCTAAATACTTTTTTTCCCAAAACCACACAGACAAAATAGTATGACATTTAGATTGAACTGAAAGTTAAATATATATTCTTAAATTTATACATATATTTCTCATAGCAACATTTTTTAAAATTTCAAAATATATCCCTCTGAAATCCTATTTCTCATTGTTTCTGGTTTTTTGGATAACCTGAATTGATACAGTAGTATAAATACTGAATTTCTAGTTCATGAATGGGCTTATTAGCCATTGAGAAACACAGGTACAAGCCTCTATTGTGTCAAAGAGATAACTGAACACTTGTAGAAATCCAGGTAGAGAATGGCTTTGGCCAGCAGAACACTCATCTTCCAGTTGTGGGTTAGTGAATTGCCCCTCTCTCCATCCCCTCATCATGCTGCCTTCTGTTCTGACTTGGTAGAAAACCAGAGTTTGGCATTACTCCATAGCATCTTCTCAACAGAACATTTGAGAATATGCAGGGGATTTTTGAAGGTTCCATATGTGAACATTTAAAAGAAACTCATTGAACTGTTTCTTTTTCCCACTTAACCTTGACAATTAATTTTCTGCTTTTAAGTAGAAAGAGAAAAGGTAAAACTACTCATAAACCTTGCAATCTCTTTCTGTTAAGAAATGCAACTTTTTGGCTTGGTTGGGAGAAAGGACTTGGTTCTTTCTGCAGAGGACACCCCAGTACCACTGGTATAGGAGTACAGGATAGTGTTAGAGTGCTGCCGATTCCTCAATTCTTGTCATATCACAGGCTATGGCTGGACATAGTCTGGTTGTCTACATGGGTACAGGGTTGACTGGAAGAGAGTTTAGGATTCAGAATGAAGTTTGGGGAGAGAGACAAAATTGCAGGTGCTAGATAAAGCCAAATTTGGTTGGAAGATCATATCCAAATAAAAAGTAAGAGTGTAGTGAAATACTTTCTCTTAGGGTACAGTTTGAGCATAAGGACAGAAGTCTGAAATGATAAATCCATCAAACATCATTCTTCCTTGCAAGACTGACTCTTCCAAGGGCAAGAATTATATTCTATTTTCGCATATCCCCAAAAGCTAGCACAGTGACAGGCCCATGGAAAAGCCTTAGAAACTTTTAGGAGGAATTACTGCAGGAATGCATGAATTTCTATGCAAATGAATAAATTATTCATGCATTAATAAATTAATAAGTGACAAACTAATTAAAATTTCAGGCGAAGAGGCTGTTGGCATAATGAAATTTGATCAACATCCCTAAAGGGAGTCTTGTGAGAATAAGGCAAAGCTTTTCTCTGTCCAAGAAGAAATGGAGAATTCTATAACTTACCACCACACAGTTTTGAGCACAGAAACATAGCAGAATCAAAAAAGATGACAAGGTCAGTAATAATGACTCAATTGCTAATATTACAGTATTTGATTGGAGCCTAGAAAAAATCTCCTGCCCAAAGCAGAGATGGATCCTAGGCACTGGGGAGAGACTTGGTTTATGAAAAAGTGTCAGATGACTCCAGATGTCAGGGTTTCTACAATTTCTAACAGTTTTCCTTTTCCTTTTCTCTGAACCACATTATCCATAGCTAATATCCCAGAACTGAGCTATATTTCTTTTGAGTTCATTCTCAAGTGTTGGAGTTAAAGTAAATTATAATTAAGAGTGGGGACCAGATTTTATTACTGACATGGCTAAATTATTAATACTAATGCATTTATTGATTTAATAATAATGGAATATCATTTAAGATGAAAATAAAGAGCTTACAATAAATACTTTAATCATAAACTTAAATTTTATAAAATTTATGAAATTTTAAATGTACTATCATCTGAATCATCCCTCAAAAAGTATGACCTATGTCAAAAATTAATGAATTTTAAGAGTGCTTTCTCTTTTGATAGTGAACTATAGATGATTTATTTTGTTCCTTCTAGTTTTTCAGTATTATCCAAATGGCTTATAATAAGTTTCCATTAGTATTATTTTTTTTGAAAACACTGTATAGTCATATTTTTATTTTAGAAACATTGTATTTTTGTACTTCAGTTATTAATAAATCAATATTGAATTTATAATCCCCACATTTGGCTTTAAAACATGCATAAATTCCAATTATTTTAAAGGAAGTGTGTGTGTGTGTGTGTTTGTGTGCATATGTATATGATTGTGTATGTCTGTGTGTTTGTTTATAAGTTTGCTTAATTTCTGAAGGGACTGATTGATTGTACCACCAGGATGCAATGGTATTGTTATTAATCTTATTAAATTTACTGTGTCAAAAACACAAATTAGAGCCTTGGAAAAATGAGTTATAAAGTAGGTAGTTGACAGATATTTGTTAAGCAAATGAATGAAGAAAGGGAAGGGGAAAAGATGAGAAAAATTTACTCTCTTTCAGAAAAGAGTTTGGCAGAAAATTCCTGAATTCCTTATTTTTACCCAGGACATGATCAGTGTAAAAAATATTTTGTAGGATGGGTGTGGTGGCTCTTGCCTGTAATCCTAGCACTTTGGGAGGCCGAGGTAGGAGGATTGCTTGAGGCCAGGAGTTTGAAAACAGTCTGAGCGAGAGTGAGACCCCATCTCCACAAAAATTAGAAAAATTAGCTGGATGTGGTGGTATGCACCTGTAGTCCCAACTACTTGGGAGGCTGAGACAGAAGGATAGCTTGAGCCCAGGAGTTTGAGTTTACAGTGAGCTATGATGATGCCACTGCACTCTAGCCCAGGCAACAGAATGAGACCCTGTCTTAAAAAAAAAAAAAAAAAAAAAAGCTTTACAAATAAATACACTTATTTCATTAGAATTTTAGGGGACACAGAGCAATGTCAATGTACAACAAAGAGGATAAAGTATCTGGACTAATCATTGAATCACTATGTGATCTCTAGCAATTCATTTCCACTCTCTGAACCTCACAGGTCTTATTAAATATATATTGGCAATTAACCAAAGAACCTCTAAATTTTCTTTTGTATTTCAGCCATGTGTTGCATTAATCTATCCTCAGTGGTACATTTTTGGCTCTCAAATTTTTCAAGTGAAATATCAGTAGAGACAGTCTAAAAATGTGAAGATCACCTAACACCTATAATTTGGTGAAAATATTAAAATGAAATAAAGTTATATCAAAAAATTCCCCTTTTTGAAAAGAAAAACAAAGCTTCTGACATAAATTCTAGAAATTATGATCACTATCCTATATGATTTACTTTTTGCTGTATGATTTTAGAAGTTTTGAAAGAGGAAAAAGTTAAAATTTTATCTTCCAACAACTATGCCACATTTTGTGTATATATTAGTACATATAATTATCTAACAGCAAATAAGGTTTATGTATAATACAGACATACACACACATCTATATGTAAATTTTCTAATGGGAGAAATTAAATCTCAACAAGATGGTCTCCCTGATAGATCTTTATTTGTAATACAGAGCTCTCTGATTCCTACACATAAATTATTCCTCTCCTAGATTTTAACCTCCTTGAAGACAAGCACTAAATTTTGTTTGTCCCTGTAATCCTTACCCTTTCACTTTACTCCCAACATCAAATAACCTTATACTTAAAAAGTATTCAGTTATGGTTGAATGAATAAAATAGAACAGAATGGGGTAGAATAAAAGGATAGGATGAAATGGGTTAAGATCAGTAGGAGTGAAATGAATTAAAATGAGATTGAATAAAAAAAAAAAGAATGGAATGGATTACACTAAAGTGTGAGAAAATAGTTTATTTTTTTTCTGTCCCACCCCTGTGTGTAAAGTCGCTCTTTGCTCAAGTACTCACTTCAGTATATAATGACCATTAGACATCCTTTCCTCTCACCTACTGCAGCAGTTAGAGTTGGCAACATTGAAATAGGCCAAAATTATTTGTTATTTTGACTATTGCTAATATTTGTTAATTTTTTCAAGTTTGCTTTAACCCTTATATATTGCCACTTACTCATTGGACAGTGAAGAACCACCAACCTGCTATTGCCCGTGATGGTACATGTTGAACCCTCTAAGTGCTATTAAGGGTCTTCAAATTCCAAAACAGAAGTTGCATTTTTCTCCTTGAGACAATTACTGTGGAGCCACAAGAAAGGGAGCATTGAAACATAATTTGATTCAAGACACAAAAAGATCTTTTTTGCTTTGGCTTCATCCTCTGCAAAATAGAAAAGAAAACAACACTATAAGTTGTTCTGAAGATCAACTGTGTTATCACATGTAAGGTGTTTAGCACTCCCCTAATTAGAATTCAATGTTAGTGTTTATTATTTACCTGAGTGCTCTCTGGCATTATCTTTATTCCTTTTATCCAATTCCACATTTCAAGGACGAATGACTGAAAAGAATTTATTATGCATCTCATATGTGTCACTCATGTTTTGTTTGGGGGACACGGAGAGGTGAACCAATAAACCAGGTGACCGACCTTATGGGGCCCACTTTGTGGCGTGTCAGTGACTGTATTTGGGAATTGCAACAGAAGTCAATATAAAGGAAGAAACCAGCAAGCAAAATAATTTCATATGTGTTAAGGGTTCCGTGAAAGTACCTGCAATCAGGGAGGGAGTTTGAGGGTTGCAGTTCTCACCTGGTAGGGAGAAGGAGAGCCTGCTTTTTGGAGGTAATGGCTGAGCTGAGATGCAATGGATGGATGAGGAGGTATCAGTCATTCAAAGATCAGGGAAAGGAGCAATCCAAGAAGGAAGAACAGAAAATTGAGGTGGGAATATCTTGAAATATTCAAGGGACAGAAGAGAAATGAGTGCAGTTGAAAAAGTGAGTCAAACACATGTCTTTGGTGTGAATGAAAGTGGGGACACATAGTTTGAGACAACTTTAAGAATGAGGCAAGGACCAAAGCATATAAGGTCTTGATGACTGTGTAAGGAGTTTGGGTTTTAGTCTAGTATAAAGAGAAAGGCATTTTTTTAATGATATGATCTGATTTACGAAAGGGTAACTATGAATGTTGGGTACAAAATGGACTGCAAGAATGCTTGAGTCAAGAGCAAAAAGGGGTGCTGAGGCTAAGACAGTAATTCCAATGATGAATGTAGAGCCCTGATCAGGATGTGATGGAAGACAGTAAGGTGACATAGTAGATGGCATGTATGGGTCAGGAGTGATAAGCCAGGGTATATTTTAAATATAGGAGGCTACTAAAGAATTTTGGTATGCTGATAGAAATAATCAGAGAAAAAAATGATAGATACGGTGATAGATATGTGATAGATATGTGCACATGAGTGTTGATCGATTAGTTCCAGTTTAATAGTGAGTACATGTGGTTGTTTTTCCATTCCTGCGATACTTCGCTTGGAAGAATGGTCTCCAGTTCCATCCAGGTTGTTACAAAGGGTATGGGTACAATGCACACTATCTTGGTGATGGACACATTTAGAACTTTGACTCAAATGGCACAAAAGCAATTCATGTAACCAAAACATTTGTAATACTGAAATGAAAAAAAGAAAGAAAGAAATGGTGGGGCAGGGACTGTGGGTTTTAGTTATAAGTCTCGTAGCACTACTTGATTTTTAAAATTACTCACCTGTGATAATTTGATTTTAAAAATAAGCATTTATTTAAAATGATAACAAGTTTATATTAGATAATCTTTAAAATTACTCCAAGCTATAAAAGGTATTTATTGAAAACTTCAAAGGAAGAAAAAAATCACTTGAAAGAGAGAAGTATGGAAAGTAACTTGCATGTTAAAGAACTACATAAAGACTTTTTTCCTGCTGCTCCCCACCCCCACAAAAAAAAATGATGGTACAGAAGAGAGAGGGTTTAACCAAAGGAATCAATCCTTATGATCAAGTTCCCTTATGACCACAACACATCCACCACTCTCCTAGGACTAAAGCATGGTTGGTAAAACCTTCCTAAAACCAAACATGATTGCCTCTGAATCAGAATGAAAGGCACCCAGGGAGCAGGAGCTGACTGTGAAGATCAAGGATGGCAGGAGAACAGAAAGTAAAATAAATTAATGCCATCAGAATGGCAAAGGCCTCAACTTCTCTGCACTTTCTCCCTTGGAATTATTGACACAGTATCAGCCTGCTCTAACGGAGCTGCATTAATGAATAAACTTTGTTTTAAATTATTCCAGGGAGAGAAATTAAGTCCATTTGCCTCTTAAGAAAGAAACTTCTGAACCATCAGCTCAACTCTGCCCAGCAGTTCCCAAAACCTCTGCCTCCCTTACTGCTTACTGCTTTAAATAAAGAAACTGGGATTCCCTTCTCCCTAATGCACATTTAGTGGGAGCTCCCTAAGTCAACATTGTTTGACCAATTGAGAATAAACTCTTGAAGATCTAGTTAAGGAAAAGGTGGTTCTCAACTTCTTACATATAGTAATTATGAAATGAGGTCAGAATCAGACCTGAACCAAAACCATTTTTAGTAGAAGATACAGCAAATTTAAATAAGGTTCATGCACCCATGACAGAGACAGGCTCTGTTGGCCTTGCTGATTTGAAGACCACTTAAGTGAAAGGCAGTAGATCACACAGACTGGACTGAAAAAAGCACCTTGCAAGTGGATCTGTGGTCATATAGTACAAAGACGAGCTTTTAAAGGAGCATGGATCAGGCCCTGTAGGATAAGGTATTCCTTTCATGTCACATATTCATAATACATTATTTTAAGTGTGTGACATTCTGGAGTGAAGCAAAGAAAAGTTGCCTACAATGGCTTTGGAACGCTCATATATTGCTTTAGCTGTTCCCACATTCACAGTACTTTATGTCCTGATGTGGGAGACACATCACGCAAGAGTAATTACCACTACCAGTGATTTGCCCTCCCGTGTCCTCTGACTATAAACTATTTTATGTATCTAATTCAATAAAACTGTCATTGGTTGCTGATAAATGATCACATTTTAAAACAGATTATTCTTACACATTTGCCAAACTAGCAGTTCATATGGGCATCTATGACTGCATTATGGAGGTTGATGTATCATGAAAATAATTCAGAATAGAGAAACGACTGAAAGTGAGTGGACTCATTGCCTGAAAATCAAGCGCGCTCTCTCTCTCTCTCTCTCTCTCTCTCTCACCTTGTACTATACTTCACTGATTACCATAAGGAGAAAGGGGCATTGAAGTTATCATTTGACAGCCATCAAAAAATAACGTCATTATAATAGACATTATGTTTAGCTTCCTAACAGCAACCCCCCAGCCCTGTTCTCCAGCAATCCTCCACAGAGAGTCTCTGGAAGCCACGTGCCCTCACCAGCAATCACAGGGATCTGCCAAGTCTGGTTATGATCATGGAGACAAGGGATGTTCGCCGGTGGTTTTCTGGGAAAGTACTTGACTTCTTAATAAGAAATAGAAGCTCTTATCCAGATATTCTGTCACGTTCTAAATAATTCAACCATTTTATTTTATTAAACCAGTATTTTATTAAGACAACCTGCGATTTACTCAGGCCTATCCAAGACCTGATGACAACTAAATGTTATCTAATATAAAAGAAGGGTCTTCAAAGTCAGAAAGATCTGCAGCTAAATCTCAGCTATGCCATATATTCTCTCTCTTATTTTGAACATGTTTCTTAACCACTATATACCTTGATTCTCTTACTTCTAAAATATCATTTTGCCCCATTGATATTTATTGATTTTATGTTTAATATATGAGTAAAGTAAGTTGCAATACTAGATTTTCCAAATCTGAGCCTTTCTCATATTTATAAAAGAAATTTTCTTGGTTAGAGTGTGTTATCTGTCAATACATTCATGTAATCAGTTTGCTTATCTGTAATAATATTTTTATCTGTATTTATAAGTGATGTAGTGTTATCTTTGTCCAATTTTATTGTGGAATTGGGCCCTAGATTAGGAAACTTGAAGTTTTTCATGGTTTCCTGTGCTCTGAGAAAACTTAAACAACACAGACATTCTCATTTTCTTGAATATTTTATGAAAATGATCAGTAAAACCATCTGGGCCTAGTGTCTCTGTAGAGTTAAATACTTGACTATCTTTTACATCTTCCTCCCCAGGGGTAATGGCCTATTCAGCTTTTATATCTTTCCCTGAGTTCATTTCCATAAGTCACATTTTCTTGAAAAATTATCCATCTCATCTCAGCTTTAAAAACTTTGTAACATTTGAAATTGCATATTAAATTTCTTGGTATATTTCAGATTGATTTATATTTCATTCTTTAAATTTCTTTTCATATTTAAATGCTTATTATTTATCTTTTGTTTTACATTGAGCAGGGCTGTGGTGGGGTTCCTATTTAATAATTTATTTTAAAGATCATTCTTAATTTTATGTTCTTTAATTTTTATTTTTTCTTATCTCATTGTTCTTTCTTTTCTTTTTTAATACGGTATTCTTATTTTATTTTGATTTATGTCCCCTTACTTCATTTATTTTGTATATACAAAGTCTGGGTTAGTTACTCAGAAAACATTCACCACTCCCTTTTCCCTTGTCTTCCTCTACTGTAGTTGTTATAAAGCTAAAACACTCAACTTCACCTGCTTTGCACCTAGAGATAGTTCTGGCCAGTGGATCCCTTGTGTTTTCAGCACCCTCCTCAGTGACCTACTTTGTTCTTCCCACCATGAACACAGATCTCATGATTGGAGAGACCCCAGATATGGATCTTTAGAATAGAAGTCAAATGCTGGGGACAGCAAGAAGAAAGAGAAAGAGCTTAACTTCGTTGATATCACTGAGCTATAGCAAAGGCAATGGTGACAATGTATTAGCTGAGGTCAATAAACCCCTTACCCATTTAAGCCAGTATATGTTGGCTTTTCTTTAACTTCCTGATGAACACATTTCTGACTAATAATTTATATTGTTACATTTTCTAGCATATGTGTAGAGCCTAGATGAGTACCACTGGACACATATGTGTCTTTTATGCTAGTCATTCTAAATAGTCTGGAATGCTCTATTTTCTGTTTTTATTTTTTTAGGTTTTTATGGATGCTTCCTTTATTTATTGATATATCTTTCATTTCCAAATATTATGGCTACAGTTTGTATTTTGTGTATACTTTTCTATTTTAGAATATAGAGTGCTATTATCTTCATTTCCTTTCTTCCCATCAGCTCAGTTCCAAATCAATAAGTAGCACATCACTACTACTTCTTAGAACTGCTTTTGTACACATTACTAACATGGTGAAATCAATAATCATCTATCAGTTCTTGTTTTTTTAAATTATAGGTATTAATGAACACATTCTTGTGCTTCTTTGCTTAAAGATCAGGACATTAACCTCTCTTGTTCTTTGGTAGGGGACAGTTATGTGTCTCTCTTTTTTGTCTCTTTTGCTGGTTTCTCCTCATCTGCTTAACTATGAAATGTTTGAGTATTCAAGAGTTTAGCTTCAGACATCTCTCTATTTATAAGTACTGTGTAGATCATGTAATCAAATATACTTGCCTTTAAATATAATTTATATGCTGACAAGTCACTCATTTATATCACTCGGTTTGACTTTATTTTTGACATCCAGATTTTTATATCTAATTGCCTTTTGCCATAACCATATGGATGTCTAATAGATATCTCAAGCTTTATATGTCAAAATATACTCATATTCTCTCCCCCAAAGTGTTCCTCTCATAGTTTTCCCTATTTCCATGACAATTCATTCTGTTAGTCATTCAAGTCAAAAATCCTGGAGGTATTCTTAAATTTTCTTATTTTCTCTTGACCATAAGTAAACTCTGTCTACCATCTATTAGCAAATAAGTTTATTTTATTATTAGGTAATCTATCTTGAATAATTTATAATCATTTGGGGTTTTTTTTAGGGTAATCAAAATTTTAAGTTCTTCCTTGTATATTGAGAAAGAATATTCAAATATTTTCTATATAAAGCTCCATAAACTAGCTGTTAAATCAATCTTGATTTTTTTTTTCAAATCATACCAGTCTCCATAGCTAGAAAGATCAAAGAATGCCCAAGGCTAGACCTAAATAATGATAGTAGCCAGGTTGCAAAAGTCTAGGGAAAAAAAAATTCTATGCAAAGGAACAGCAAGTGCAATGTTTCTCAGTTGAGAATCAGCTTAACTATGTTGGAGATGTTAATACTGGAAATGGGCCTTCTTTACTAGAATGTAATAATTGAAGACAGAGTGGAGAGAATAATATCTGAGATTTAAAGCTTTGTATACCAAAAAATAGATTTTGGAAAATATTTTTACTGGGTATAGAATTCTAGGTTGACAGCTTTTTGGTTTGTTTTTGTACTTTAAAGATGGCACTGCACAGCTTTCTAGCTTGTACTGCTTTCAGTAAGACTTCTGCAATCATTCTTACCTGTGATCTTCAGTATGTGTCTTATTTCTCTGGCTATTTTAATACTTTTTATGACTAATTTTAATAATTTGATTATGATATGCCTTGGTGCAGTTTTGTTCATGTCTTCTGCTTTGAGTTCATTGAATTTCTTGGATCTGAGGATTTATAGTTTGCATCAAATGTGGAAGAGAGGAAAATTATTATTTTCTGTGATATCCTCCCTCCCCAATTGTGGACTCTAATTATTTATACATTTTGTTTTACAAGTCACTGATGTTCTGTTCATTTTTTCCTTTACTCTTTTTTTTCTATTTCCTATTGGATCATTTCTATTGCTATGTATTCAAACGCACTAATCTTTTTTTCTGTACTGTGCAATTTACTTTTAATCCATCCAGTGTATTTTTAAGACATCATAAGTTATATTTCTAAAGGTATGATGTAGTCCTTTTTATATTTTTCATATGTCTCACCACACATGTTCCCCTAATCTCTTAAACAATGTGGAGTATACTTATAATAAATTCTTTTATCATCTGAGTCATTTGGGATCTTCAGTTCTATTGATTTATTTTACTCTTTCTTATGATTCATAGTTTTCTACTTCTTTCTATGCTTGGAAATTTTTTTATTGGTTGCCTGTATTAGTTTCCAAGAGTAGCTATAATAAAATTCCATGAGATGGGTGGTTGAAAACAAGACAAATTGACTTTTTCACATTTCTAGTGACTGAAAGTCTGAAATCAAGGTGTTGGGAGGGTCATGTTCCCTCCAACGCCTGGGGATTATCCTTCCATGTTCTTCCAGCTTCTAGTAGCCCTAAGTATTCCTTGGCTTGTGGGAACATAACTCCAATATCTGTCTCTTTCTTCACATGGCCGTCTTCCCTCTGTCTGTCTACGGCCCAAATTTCCCTTGCCTTATCATATATACCAGTCATTTTATTGGAGACTGACCTAATCACCTCATCTTAACTTGATTATATCTGCAAAGACCCTGTTTCCAAATAAGATCACATTCATAGGTACCAGGGCTTAGGACAGCAACATATAATTTTGTGGGGGTGGGGGGACACAATCCAATATATAACAATATCAGAACTTATAAATTTTACTTTGTTGGGTGCTGGATTTTTTTCCTTTTTGCATTCCTTCAATGTTTTTGAATTTTGTTCTGATATGTTATAAAATTACTTGGGACAAGTTTGATCTGGTCAAAGTCTGTTTTTAAGCTTGATGAGATAGGGCCAGAAAAGCCCCTAATCTAGGGGTTAATTTGTCTTCACAAGTGAGGCAATAGTATTCTGAGTTCTCTCCCTGATGTGAATTAAGAGACTTTTCACTCTTTCTGGACACAGGAACTAAATCCAGCTTTGCGTGTGCTCTTGGAATTGTTCCACCTGTTCTTTACTGGTGATTCTTTCCCCACCTCAGTAATTTCTCCACATATGGGCTGATAAGAACTCAGATAGTGACCCAAAAGTAATCTTCTTCTAGAGTTCAGGACCTCTCTGGATAGCTTTCTCCTGTCTTTAGAATTCTGGCTGCCTTGAAGTCTTGAACTCTCAACTCTACAACTGAGGGAGACCATAGACTTCAGTGTGATTCCTCCTCCCTATAACTTTGGCCTTGTAATTCCCTCTAGGTATTAAGCTGGGGCAACTGTAAGACTTATAATTTCTGTTTCATTTCTCTTATGAATTACTGTTCTGCTACTGTTTTACCAACATCTAAAGAACATTGCTTTATATATTTTGTCTACTGTTTTAGTTGTGTGAGATGAAAAGGTAAATCTGGTCTATGTTACTAATTTATGCCTGGAACAAGTCATAAGTGAAATGTGGATTATATTTTCATTAAGTGTTCACCTACTGTAGGATTTTAAGCCAGGGTGTGATATCATCAAATTTATGTTTTTAACATCATTCTTATTGGAAGAGAAAGATTTGAAGGAATAGAATAGAAGAAAGACCAGCTAGGAGTACATTGCTGTGGTTCAGGCTAGATATAGTGATTTCTTGGGCCAGCTTTATTGAAAAGGGATGGTTTGGGGATATAATTGGAGATGGAGCCCACAGATCCTGCTGAATGATTGCATGTGGAGCAGAAGGAAATAAGACTAATTGAGACAAATATACATATTTTGACTAAGAAACTAGTGAATGATGAAGCCATTTACTGAGTTGCAGAAGAAAGTGGTAGGTGTAGAACTTTGGGGATGGTTGCAATTATATTTTTTTAACAAATTTGTTCTCTGAACTGAGAAATTTAACCTATATGTGTTTAATTCTGTATTTAATCTTATTTCTATTACTTAATTTTTCTATTCACAATTTTTGCTTGTCTATTTTCCCTCCTCTACTACTTTTTGCTATTTATGTTTTTTTCCTTTTCTCCCCTAATACTTTTGAAATTTTATTTTTTATTTATGTTCCACTAGAGTTTATCCTTTAAGTTTGTATCCTCCTATCACCATCAAAAATTAATCAATATCTACACCTGGTAGAGAGGTTTCTAAAGCATACATCTGACCATGTTGGACTCTACATAGAATTCTTCAATAGTTTCTAGTGCCTCAGGATAAAATACAGTACTACAATTTATCTTATGTCAGAGCTCTGCTTCTTACAAATTTCATTCACTTTGACTTCTGTAGGAACAGAACCTTCTTGTTACTTTTATAAAGTCTCACAACTAGAATGGCGTATTTTCTTTATTCTTCTGATACCTATTTACTATAGCAAAACCTTCACGTTCAGTTAATTTATTTCCCACACCAGTAAGGGAAGGAGAAACCAGAGTGACTCCGTTTATAGCAAATCAAGAGCCTGCACATTCCATGACATCTGCTTTATTGAAGATCAAAGAATGAGAGAATTTTTGTAAAAAAATATCTGAAGATCAGCACAGTTAGAAAATTTGTTCTTGAGTAAACTAATTATAGCTAAGGTGTTAAATGACTAGAATGTGCCTCTCTTTGATGATTTTTCTTGCTTCTCTTCTCCATGGACCACTGTACTTCTATCAAGTAATTGTTATTGCCACAACACAGAATTTTCTCATATAGAACAATACCAGAAGTGAGGTACAAAGGAAAGTGACTTGGGTACAGTAAAGGTAATTTTTTAAAATTTACCTTTGGTAGCTTACCTTTAAAATGAATGGGTTTGCCCAAGTTATAATTAGAGTCTTCTCCATTTCTAATATTTTGAAGTATTATAATTATACACATGTATAGCATATTATACTTGTTCTTCCACACAACACTATTTCAAGTGTGATATTTAAGAAAAATCATGTCCCTGAGAAACATCAGAAGAAAATTTGATATATGGTTTTACTTGGAATACAGAAACTCTTAAATGAAACTTTCAGAGAATAAATGGTTTTAGGAACTTAGAGACAATAGAGTTGAGAACCCTAGACATAAAGAAGTGAAAAAAATTGATATTTGTAACCATAAAATGGTGAAGAACATGACTTTGTCTCCCAGTTTGACATTTTTCTAATCTGTTCTGTGCCTTTAAATCCACAGTGGCTCTTCTACAGTCAGGTAATATATTGGAGTCACTCGAAATCTGCTAACAAAGATATAAATATAACTCAAAGACATTGTGGTTGTTATTGCCTTTTCATGGTGACTTCATATTTTCAGAAGTGTGCACGCTTTATTTAGCATACAACTTCCCAGGTTAGTTGCCTGGCAGTAGTGATGTCTGCAGTTAAAAAACAAAAAGTAAATTTTATTACTGCTAATTTTGCCTGAAATGAGTAGCTTTTGATTACTGTAGATCTTAATCATCCTTCATCTGGATGACTTTATCAGCCTTCTGTAGCAGTCACTACTGGTGCCCTATGCAATAGACATTCTCACTATTCATATGATGGAATTATGATTTTGTTGTGGGTGCATGATACCCAGATAAAAACCCTCATTCCCCAACCTTGCTTACACTAGGCACTCCCTTGGACATGGGCAGTCAGATACACATTTCTAGACAATGATATTGAGGGATAAGTAAGTCCCTGTGAAGAAGAATGTTTCCTTGAACAAATAACAATGATGTGTTACTCTTCACTCTTCTCTTTTCTTACAGTCTAAAATGCACATACTATGCCTGTTGGAACAAAGGCCAGATTTTCATCATGAAGTCAAAAGTCAAGGGTTTATATGGTAGAGAACACAGTTGGGTGGAGACCAGGTCCTTTGTAGGGACATCACTTTCACCTGGAGAACTCTATGACTCTGAGTCTCTGGAGGACATAGACTGTGTTTTTCTAGTTCACAGTTGAATAACTAATGCCTACACAATCCTGTCAATAAATGCTCATTTCCAGAAATGAGTTGATTAGAACTTTCCTTACTTCATTTGGCTCCAGTCTCCTCTTCAGTACGCTGTCATAGTGCCCTGCTCTCTGCACATATTGCAGCCTGCTAATTTGTTTTTAATCTCACATTAGACTGCAAACTCCTCGAAGCTCTTCAGGCAGAATCCCAGGTTTGATTTCTGCTACTGATCCTTAGTAAACTTCATCCTCTATGACACGATTAGCATTATTATTTTAGGGTGTTGTGGTAATTAAACTCCCACACTTATGTCTAAGTACTTACGGTGTCTTCCAGGGTGCAGTAAATAAAGAGTACATAGAATGTCCCCCTTTCAGCAGACCCACGTGGGAATCCAAATTATCAGTGTTCTTGATAATCTTAAAAATCAAGCATGATTGGAATTGATTTTAACAAACATTTCTCAGTTAAGGTCGTTTGAGGAATTCTCACCACATTAGAAGTCCTGTGTAAGGCTGGAGAAATCAAAATTTATTCCTGACATTCATATTTCCTTCCATAGTTTGGACACTGGAGATATTTATTTCTCTCAGTCTCTTAGTTCTATATTTTCCCTGCTGAATAAACCACTCTGTCTGCTGAAACTTTCTGTAAATGTGTAATATGGTTGAATTTTGAAATATTAAAATACAGTCACATTTTTGTCTACCTTCTCTGAACTGGCTCCTAATTAATCTCACTAGAGTTTTGAATATTTACAAACTTTTAAATACAAATTTATGAGAAATCTCTTTGATTTCTGAAACTATTAATATATTCACTTTTGAAACTTTTATTGCTATTTTCAATCATGAATTGTTGACATGTGTATGTTTGTAAAATTGACATGTATTCTAGGATTGGTGTTTAAATGGCAATTTTATTTTATTTATTTAATTTTTTGAGATGGTGCTTGCTCTGTTTCATGGACTAGAGTGTAGTGGTATTATCATAGCTCATTGATCAGAGCTCAAATACCTGGGCTCAATCAATCCTGCTGCCTCAGCCTCCTGAGTAACTGGGACTACAAGCATGCACCACCGCACCCAGCTAATTTTTCTATTTTTTTGTTAAAAATGAGGTCTCATTCTTGCTCAGGCTGGTCTCCAATTCCTGGCCTCAAGCAATCCTCCCACCTCGACCTCCCACAGTGCTAGGACCACAGGCATGGGCCACTGTGCCTGGCCCTCTGTTGTTTTTTGGGTTTTTTTTTTTGTGTTTTGTTTTTTTTCTTTTTTCTTTTTGAGACAGAGTCTCACTCTTTGCCCAGATTAAAGTACCGTGGCATCAGCCTAGCCCATAGCAACCTCAAATTCCTGGGCTCAAGCAATTCTTCTGCCTCAGCCTCCTGAGTAGCTGGGACTACAGGCATGTACCACCATGCCCGGCTAAGTTTTTCTATATATTTTTAGTTGGCCAATTAATTTCTTTCTATTTATAGTAGAGATGGGGTCTCCCTCTTGCTCAGGCTGGTTTTGAACTCCTGACCTTGAGTGATCTTCCCGCCTCGGCCTCTCAGAGTGCTAGGATTACAGGCATGAGCCACCACGCCCAGCCCCTATTTTGTTTTTTATAGAAAATAATGGATTACTAGATGATGGTGCCAAAAACCTAAATTTTAAATTGTGAACAAGAGCCACAGAAAATCACTACCAGGGGGAGTTTGAGCCTTAACCCAGAAACTGAGAACATGTACCCAGCTAGATTTTAGTGTGAGTATGGTCTAGTAACTGCTGTTGATGTCACATTCCCTACTTTTTGAACCAGACTATCTATTGTGGTTACCTATCCCGATCTCCACATTGTAGGAAAATGCATGACAGACAGATAACATCTTCCTTTTGTTCAGACATCTTCAAACCAGAAGTAACCATACTCGAGAAGTTGTATACTCAAGGAACTGTACTTGTGGAGCCTTATCCAGACTCAGAGATGATTCAGACAATGTTGTATTTGGATCTTTAGAGTGGGTGAGTGAGTGCTATATATGGAAGGAAACTGGGCCACTGTGGATAGAGGGTGGAGTGTGACAGGCTGTATTTCCCAAAGATGGACACATCAATATTTTGCATCCCTTAAACTCTTTTGAAATTGTAACTAAACAAAAAAATGGTCTGAAAAAGAGTAAAAATGTTTTCTGTTTATTCAAAACCCCCTCACTCTTTTTGAGAACTAAAACCTACATCCTTGTTTCAGGCCAGTGGTTGGGAGACGGAGGAGAGTGTCTTTTGTTCTTTGTGCCACAAGAGATGGTGCCAGGGAATTGCCTGGGTGGAGGTCACGAGATTGTCTTAACCAAAGATGGAATTAGTCTCGACAGAGGTCACAAAAGTGTCTTAGCCAAAGATGGCATTATGGGATTAATTAGAACCTTTAAAATCTCTGCACTTCTCTTCAGAGGCAGGATGCTGGTACTTAAAAACTGGAGTCTAACAGCCTCCTCATTTGCTGGCAATAAACTTCTCTTTCCTTCTCCTCAAACCACTTGTCCTTGTTTTTCTGATGCAGCCTCAGGGACAAGTGCCAAACTTTTGGTAGGAAAATGTGATTTATCAATCTACTCTCAAAAACTGGACTCTATGTTTCATCCCCTTGAAACTAGGCAAGTCCTGAAACTGATTTGACCAATAGAATATAGTAGATACTATAATGTGGCAACTGTCATGGATTGAGTTGCATCTCCAAAAAATAATATGCTGAAGTCTTAATCTCCAGTACCTCAGAATATGACCTTATTTGGATATAGGGTATTTACAGATATAATCAGGTTAAAATGAGATCATTAGGATGGACCCTAATCCAAATGATTTATGTCCTTATAAAAACAGGAAATGAGAACACAAAGACAGACAAGTACAGAGGGAAGACCACGTGATGACCAAGGATGAGAGTAATGCATCTACAAGCCAAGCAATGCCTGAGGCTGCCAGAAACCAGGAGACGGGCATGAACAGCACCTTCAGAGGAAGCATGGCCTAGCCAACACCTCTGTTTTGTACTCTGGCCTCAGGACTGGGGAACAATAAATTTCTGTTGCTTTAAGCCACCCAGTGAGTGTGTGGTACTTTGTCACAGCAGCCCTAGAAAACTAATGCAAGCCCTTAGATGGCTTGGCAGCTTCTATGTCCTGCCTTTTAGTGTGATTGTTTTGAAAATACTACCTCTCAGAGCCATACCCCTTGCTTTGAGAAGACCAAGCCATATGGAGAAGCCACAGGTAAGCCTTATTAAAAAAAATAATTGCTTAAAAGTCCCAGTCAAGCTCTCTTCTGACTGGGCATCAATTTCCAGCCATGTGTGTGAGCCCTCTTGGATGTCCAGACCAATTTAGCCTTCAGACAACTACATGAGAGGTTCCCACTAAGAACTGCCTAACTAAGCCTCGTCAATTCACAGAACCACAAGATGTAATGATAGACTAATATTTAAGCCTACATGTTAGGGTACTTTATTATAAAGCAATGGATAATGAGAATTGCAAGCTTGACATTCAACTTCTAAAATTTTCCCAACTCTAAATTAAAAGTTACATGTTGAAATATCTGGGTTTTATTGTTCATTGAGGCAAATTACATTAGAGTCTATTGGTATGGATAAGAACAAATGTCTCCCAATTTTTAACCAAAGGCATTTCACTAGGATTTTCAACCATTTGAATTTGAGTTGTTTTGAATACTAGAACTTGAAGGGAGGCTAGCTCAAATTGATTAAATAATCGCAAAATAAGCCAGTGATAATTACAACTCAATTATTCTTCTAGTATAAAAATGTATTACAATGTCTAGAAAAATGTCTAGCATAATTACACTTGCCACTTGGCTGTCCTTCACTATCATGACCACACATACATGTCTTGTTTGTCTAGGAAACAGGTCTTCTTTCCTTGTTACTAGATTCTTTTAAAGTTATTCCAGTTAATTGTAGCATGCTTCACCCTGCACTGCCAGGTGTGCTCAGTTTAATCTTCCCTCGGACTAAAATTACCATGACAAAATTTGCACACCTGTGATGAGATCTTGGTCCACCAATGGTACCAGGACAAGATGAGTCACTGTTTCTGCTTTTATGAGAAAAAAAATTAAGTACTAAGTACTTGTCTTCAAAAGTACAAATCCGAAGGACTGATGAGAAATTTAATTTATTCTAAATCAGTATACTCACTCTATACTGAAATTTTATTTCCCATTGCTGTTTTTCATACCCTTTCCATTTCAAGCACACTGAAGAAATTGATTTCCCCACCTCATGCACTGATTTTGCAGAATAATACTAAAAGTTTTACATAGTGATTTAACATGTCATATAAAAGCCGTAGGATTTTTATATAAATAATTTCATACATTTAATAACATATAAGGCCAGGTGTGGTGGCTCTCGCCTGTAATCCTAGCACTCTGGGAGGCCGAAGCGGGTGGATCGCTCAATGTCAGAAGTGCAAGACCAGCCTGAGCAAGAGTGAGATCCCCATCTCTACTAAAAATAGAAAGAAATTAATTGGCCAACTAAAAATATATAGAAAAAATTAGCCGGGCATGGTGGCACAGCTACTCGGGAGGCTGAGGCAGGAGGATCGCTTGAGCCCAGGAGTTTGAGGTTGCTGTGAGCTAGGCTGACGCCACGGCACTCTAGCCCAGGCAACAGAGTGAGACTCTGTCTCAACAAAAAAAAAAAAAAAAAAGAAAAAACCCCCCAGACATCTGTACATACAAATGTTGCCCAAATATTATTTCAGTGCCAAAA
>CAUYPO010082720.1:0-16070 GCA_963574435.1 Cheirogaleus major | reverse complement strand
GCCTAGGCAAAGAATTCTTAAAGAAGACCCCCAAAGCAATCACTGCAGCAACAAAAATAAACAAATGGGATCTGATCAAATTAAAAAGCTTCTGCACAGCCAAGGAAACTATCATTAGAGCAAATAGACAACCCACAGAATGGGAGAAAATATTTGTCCTCTACACTTCTGATAAAGGTCTAATAACAAGAATCTATCTAGAACTCAAAAGAATTAACAAGAAAAATATCAAACAACCTTCTTTCCATTTCTAAGGCAACTGTCCTAGGTAAAGCTCATACAATAATCTTGACTGGGTGATTACATTAGCCTACCAACTTTTACCTCTTCTTTGCTTCTCAGACTCAGAGGAGGATACTTAGACCTCATGTTACCATTGAAAGAGTGCCAAAGAATTTTCTAGTCATATCTTTTTAACTGCTTTTAAGGTCACAGTTTATGGTAGATCACATGCCTTCAAAGCCAACCTCCTCATTGCCCTAAGAATATTATATTCAGTACCCAAATTCTATCATTCTCTCTTCCAACGCATGCCCAAAATATTTCAAGGATTCTAATCAGTGTTGTATATATAGACAGTCCTTTATAATTTGGCCTCTGTTTCTCTGTTTGGCACATTTTGGTCCTTTCCTACATGTACCTAAAATCCAATACTTCTGAGCCACTTACAATTCTTATTGTATAATGCTAGCAACTTTTACACACTTTTCTTCATCTTTTAATATAGCTGACCTTTTGCCTTAACGAACACATACAGACACCACTACCACCACCACCACCACCACCCTTCTTCCCCCTCTTCCCCCTCTTCCTTCTTCCTTCTTTCTTCTCCCACCACTGAAGATGGCACTAAAAATCTTTTTAATGCCAATCTAATACCAACCAACTAATATGTAATTTTAGTTTGAATATTTGTCTCTGCACTAGATTCAGCTTATATTAACATTCCTAATACCAAGCATAGGCCTAACACATGGTAAATGATCAATAAAATATGTGGAATGACTGAATGGGTATACTTAGTATTGCATTTGCTACAACTACAGTGCCTAGCACTGAGTGACCCAAAACACTGCTAGTTTTAAATGGAGCCCAGAACAAAGAAGGCTCTCCAATGGGTCCAGCCAGGCTGCTATGCAACTGCTGTGCCACTCTAGCTATGTGATATAGCAGATGGAATGGTGTTTGAAGTGTCAGTGGCAGATACAAATCCTGTTCAGAGCCTTTGGCAACCTCCTATGGGTGTACTGCAGTTTTCAGGATTCCAGAGTAAGGCTCTTCTCTGTAGATAACTACTCTCCTTTTGAGAAATAGTCTTGGCCTGCTACTGGGTCTTATTAGAGACAACATTTAACCATGGGGCTCCAAGGTATCATGTGATCTAAACTGCCCATCATGAACTGGGTG
The DNA here is from genome assembly GCA_963574435.1 of Cheirogaleus major. Taxonomy (NCBI): domain Eukaryota; kingdom Metazoa; phylum Chordata; class Mammalia; order Primates; family Cheirogaleidae; genus Cheirogaleus; species Cheirogaleus major. Next base: position 14,663 of record CAUYPO010082720.1, on the reverse strand, counting down.
TTGTATGACCCAACAGGTCATAAATTTGAGTGTGCACAGTAGGAATTCATCATCAAATGAAAGTGGTATATATACATGATTGGGTCAGAGTAGTCTCTGAAGGCACAAGTAATTCACATGAAGTGGCTCAAATGCTCATGATCTCATTTCCTGCTATATACCTTCTCTCTCTTTTAAATTAGATATTATATATATGAGGCTTTGTATATTATAGGCATAAATATTCGTTCTCTTGTCTTTTTTTTTTGAGACAGAGTCTCACTCTGTTGCCCAGGCTAGAGTGCAGTGGCGTCAGCCTCGCTCACAGCAACCTCCAACTCCTGGGCTCGAGCAATCCTTCTGCCTCAGCCTCCTGAGTAGCTGGGACTACAGGCACGCACCACCATGCCCGGCTCATTTTTTCTATATATTTTTTTTTAGTTGGCCAATTAATTGCTTTCTATTTATAGTAGAGACGGGGTCTCGGTCTTGCTCAGGCTGGTTTCAAACTCCTGAACTCCAGCGATCTGCCCGCCTCGGCCTCCCAGAGAGCTAGGATTACAGGCGTGAGCCACCGCGCCCGGCCCGTTCTCTTGTCTTTCATAAACTTATAAGGAATAGGAGTTCCAATGATAATGAGCAAGTATATTTGATGTCACTCATTTTGGAAACACTTAATATAATTGATTATATAGTTGAAGTGGTCTCTGCATATTGAAAGAGTCTTGATATCACATCTTCCACAGAAAATATAAATGGAACACAGGTTGGATTTTTTTTTGTACTGTAAACCTGTTTGTGTTATGAAAAATATAAGTAGAGAGAGGAAAACAAATCTGACAGAATGGATATGCTATTAAACTTCTTTTGTTTGTCAGAAATTTTATAGAACATAACAGCAATGAATTAAATCTTAAATCAGAATAATTTTTGTATGACTCTCTAAATAATTTATGTGCAACACATAATATAGAGTTGATGATGAGATTTTGGTGATGGATAATTTTTGGTCAAGGAATAGAATTGTGTGATTCTGAAATGGTTGATTCACTACGAAATAAGTACAAGTCAAATACCATCTGGAAAAGGATGTGAAATATCTTATCTGTCCTCTGAGATACAAAGAACTGGCAAGTATTTTATTACACTAGGAAACTTCTTTCCTTCTGCCTTAAGATGATATTACCTCCATCAAGAGTTTCCTTTTCATTTCTTATACTTTTAATAGGGAGGACATATTCTAGAGAAGAAATATAAAATCAGATATTTCTTGGAGCGTACTCTTGGTAAACTAAACTGGCAGTCCTTGGAAGTGAAATATAATCTCTGTAAAGTCAGTGAACTGTTTCAAGGAGGCCTTTGGTAATTTTCTTGTAAGACACTAAATATTTCATTGAAAAAGTGAGTTCCTCCCTTAGAGGATGATTACTAATTACACTCACCTCTGGGTTCCCTTTGAAATGTAAGGAATAGAGGAGAAAACTTGAATTTCTTCAAATACTACAGATTTATTTTATCATTACTAAGTTTTGATTATCAGCTATGTGTTAACACTATAAAATTCTCTTATTTATTACAATTACAATTTGGATGCTTTTTTTCCTACAAATATAAAAAAGAAAGAGAGTGGCAAACACGTGTTTTAAGTCCTTATAATTGATTTTCAATACCTATGTGTTTAATACTTCCATGAAAGCTTTTCAATGAGAAAACTATGGGAAAATTGTATATAAGGAAGGGTTTTTTTTAGTATTATTTATTTGCATAATGTTTTTATATTTTAGGGTGATAAAATAAAACATGCCTCAGACATTTGTTAGGTTTAAAATATGTAAAACCACAATAATAAAACCTTTTTTTCCCACCCAAGGAACTGAAGTACTGTATGGAGATTTCTCTGTAGGTGTTGAACAGATCTGTGAGTGAGCTGTGTATATTGTTCCTTTTCAGTAATATGTTGCTATTTCTGCTATGCTATCTTCTTGTTTGTTAGCTATATTCAGTGAGATTTGGTAACAAAAATGTAGGCGATGAAGAGAAAGAATTACCATAATTTCCATAAATACATACCTCAGCTTGTATGTTGTTTGTTCATTATTGGATATGTTTTCCATACTTTCTTTAGATTGCTGCCTAAGTGGGAGTCAAATACGTTCTAAAGTTATTATTATGAATGCATTGATGTATACATGAAGCTATGAACACGGGAATCTTTGATGGAGCAAGCTTGTAATGACTTCCCTGAAGGTGTTATCTTGAACTGTCTTTAAATTTTCTTCTTTCCTTTTTGTTGAACAGATCTTTTAGGAAAAGGGCATAACAAAAATAGAGTCAGAAAACATTTAGATTTCTCCCCTTTGTAGGTTTATAACAGCCAAACTATTTCATTTTTAAAATGTGGGAAAAAAAAATGCTCTGGGCTAAGAATATATGCCAAGTTTACACCAGCATCACATATTTTATAGTTGATTTATAAATCTCTCAAAAAGGATGGAAATGCTGACACATTAATAACTCTGGCACAATGATTTTTGCATATTTCAAGAAAAAATACAGAAAAGAAATAAATTGGACAATGGCAATCTAAAGAAAAAGAAATTTATTAAATAATAAAATAAATAGGAGATGTTTTGTTTTGCATGAGGATTTTTACTATATATTTGTTTCAGTAAGAAATATCTTAATGAGTCTTTACTATCATTTTCCATTCAAAAGCAAAGTCATATATTTTATTTTAAGTTAGTTTTATTTTAGAATATTACAGGAGTACAAATATTTTGGTTACATAAATTGATTTGTACAGTTTGGGTCAATGTTATAAGTGTGCCCATCCCCCAGACAGTGTGCATTATACCAGTTAGGTGTGAATTTACCCATGCCCCTGCTTAATATCCTATGAGTATTATTTCCATATGTGCGCCTAAGTGTTGATCAATTAGTTCTAATTTAATGATGAGTACCTGTGGTGTTTGCTTTTACCATTCTTGTGATACTTCACTTAGAAGAATTGTCTCCAGCTCCCTACAGGATAATACAAGAGGTATTAGTTCACCATCTTTTTTATGAGTGAGTAGTACTCCATAGTTTATACATACCACACAATCCAGTAATGTACTAGCCCACAAACATATAAAAAAATGCTCAACATCTCTAGTCATCAGGGAAATGCAAATCAAAACCACAATAAGATAACAATTAACTCCAATGAGAATGGCTTTTATCAAAAAGTCCCCAAACAACAAACATTGGCATGAATGTTGAGAGATAGGAAAACTCATACACTACTGGTGGGACTGCAAACTACTACAACATATATGGAAAGCAGTATGGAGACACCTCTAGGAACTAAAAGTGTAACTACCATTGAATCCATTAATCCCACGACTGGGTATTTACCCAAAGGACAAAAAGACATTCTATAAAAAAGACATCTGCACTTGAATGATTATATAAGCACAATTCACAATTGCAAAGACAAGTAATTTTTAATGCCATTTAACATATTTTCTTCTTTTGAAGTTATTGACATATTAAATTTGAGTTTTGTAAATCTTAAATTATAAAGTCAAAATTCTTAAATATAAACATAATTTCTCTGTTTTTAATCTAAGAAAATATTGAATATATTTAAATGATAAAACCCATGTTCCTATCATTACAGAAAAATATTGGTAAGTTTATACCACCTATTAGAAGACAAATTTGATAATATATACTCAAAACCCTAAAATTCATGCACATAGACTCACTCATTATACTTATAAGGATCTATCCTAAGTTTTTAATTAGTGATTTGGTTAAATATTTATAAATTGATATTGTGTGTATATTGTTTAAAAATTGTAAACAACTTTTATGAACAATAGAGGAAAACTTAATTTAGTGCATAAGTAGAATATTGAGTAAATTTTAGTAAAAATTCTTCAAAGATAATAAACTGAGAAAATTGATACAAAGTTAATTAAAAAACACATATAAATACAGATAATAATATAGATATACAAATAAAAGGATATAAAAGTTGAAATCTCTACCAGTCACTGATATTAAGCATGTTAAAGTGTTTGCCAAATCATCATATGCATATTTACAATGTAAATTCTTTCCAATCTGGTCTAAGGATTTTGCTTTCCTCAGCCACATTGAGATTTCAAGATAGTAGATGAGGGAAAATTCCCATGAGAATAGAATGTTTGTAATGGCTGTGTTTTGAGACCCATTCTCTCCTGCATCCAGTGGTGAGAGAATTTCTTGCCCTATTTCATCAAACCTAGTGGTGGAGGTCTTCTGTAGAGTTCCAAAGAGACCTTATATGTCACCCTCTGCAATTAGAGGGCATGCAAACTCTGTTCTAACTTCCACCTACAAACATCTGTGATAATGTTGGGCTGACTAACTGCATTGGTAGCTGATATGATCAAGTGCTGCTGGGAATGACCTGCCAGCCTGGACAAGAGTGAAGGAGTAGCTGTCTACAAGAGGAGGGCCACCAGGTGTAGGTGTGTGCATGGCAACCTTAGGTCTTATCTCACTGGACTGCCCGGAGGAGAGGCTCCAGTAAGAAGACCCTGGTACTCAAGACCTGGGGGCTGAGGAATGAATACCAAATGACCATTTTGATCATCTAGTGTATCTCCTGAGGTCAAGTGAACTGTGGAGAAAAAAATTTCCCAGACTCCATGAAAGCCAGTCTACATGTCATTAAACAATGTGAGCTTACTAGTTTATTTTTTTGAGATAACTTTTGCAGGATAAAACTCTGCAACTGCAATTCTGAAAATTAAAATGATTTGTTTGAGGAACAGTCAGGAAATTTTTCATCAAGAAGTCTTTTTTATATAGCTTTGTTGTCAGAGAGGTCTAAATTTGAGTTCAGCTCTACCAATGACTAGAATGAGTCATCTTAGACAAATTAATTAACTTCTTCAAACTACAGCTTCATCATCCATTTTGTAAAGGAGATAATAATGCTATCTAACTCCCCGAGTTAGAGTGAGGATTAAGTGAGATAATGAATGTAAAACATTTAATCCAGTGTCTTGTAAGTAGTAAATGCTCAGTAAATCTTAATTACATTATTATCATTATATTCCTTGTCATGCAGAGCAAAACACTCGGGACAATCAGTGTGGCTTTGAGAAGGCTGGGCAAATGTTTCTGAGGATCCTTCCTCATTTACATCTTGGAGACAGAGATGAACTCATCATGCTCAAAAGACACTTTGTAAGCCAAAGCCATTTAAAAACCAAACTTCCAATGTTTTTGAACATGTTCAAATGCATTTTTAAAATAAATGTATTAAGTGTTCTGCAAATTGTCAACTAAGAAAACAACAACAATTACAACAAAAACTTTGGCCTTTCTTGGAATGCCAGCAATAAATGGAAATGCCACCAAAATATCTATATCCCCACTGGGAGTATGCCACCCAAAACAACATCCGTTACTTATTCTCAGGACAATTTGTACCTTGTTCCAAAATGACACAGAACCTCCCTTGTTCTCTTCTGTATTTTTTAAGTAGGAGGGATATAAAGTTCATCACCTCTCCATTTGAACTCAATTCCTGCCAATGTCACAAATGGTGTCACCAGCAGGAATTTTACAAACGTTTGTAATTAAAAAGCAACTTTACTCCAGGGCACATGTGCAGTATGGATATAGGAAGAAATGTTTTCACCAGGTGAACACTTAGACTATACCATAAGGTTTCAAAAATCAAATTAAAAATATGTGCATTGTTCTTGGAAAGGAAAGTCAATGGTTTGCAGTGAGTCTGTAAGTCAGAGATGCATGGCTTTGAATCCCTGATCTATAACTGACTGAGCATATATGCTTTTTTCATATATAAATACTTGGCTTGGCAAATCTGATTTCCTTTACCACCAATCCCTGTGATTCATTTTCTACAACTATATGGTGTGGGCCCCCTGTGGGAAGCCTGATATCGCCCTCCTGCTGCTCTGTCCACCTGTTTAGAATTTACATCCAAAATTCATCTAAAACATACCATTTTCCCCCCTGGAGAATAGTGAGCTAATATATTTACAAATTCCAGATGAACTAGATATGTTCTGAGGGCTTTGCAATTTCATATTTTGCAAACTACTCTTTGATGGAGTTGCCAATCTCTACTTTTCAGAGTAAAATCAAAACAGAACTCCCTTTCAAAATAAAGCAAAAACAAAACAACATGAAAAAAGAATTTCTTCTATGCACATTTTGTGATTTTTCCCCCTCTAACCATGGCATTCAACATGCCAGAACCAGACACAAATGATTATATGCATTTTAGGTTAGATTTTTCTTAATAAAAACAGACAGAATTTATTTTTCATGGGAATTATGCAATTTTTCTGAAGTTCTGGGCTACCTGGCTCCTCAGGCAACTCTCCATATCACAGCTCAGAGCTCAACTTCCTTTTTCCTTCTTACTAGTAAATTGCATTAGCATAGATTACTTTGCAGTGAACATTGTATAGACTTATTTAATCAATGTCAGCAGAGTCTTCATGCTTATATGCTTATTCATAAGTTTCTCTTTTCTGTTTCTTAAAATATTTTGGATTTGAGGGACACGAATAGGGGTGAAGTGGTAAACAGTTTCTTTAATTTAATATGCTCCTGTTAGAAAACCCCAGCTTCTGGAGAGAATTCTGAAGAACAGATGTCTGCCTTCCAAAGTGAAAAACATGCATCTGTTTCTTAAATGTCAAAACAATAATCGTAAAGTTACAGCATGTACATAGAAACGTTCGAGTGGGTGGTCTAAAGCCATATAGCTGGGCCTTATTTGTAGACAGCTGAGAAATCTACCACAAAAACACCCACTTTATCTTACCTGTGCACACATGCAGTTCAGGAAGAAGGAAAGAAATAAGAAACTGAGAAATGTTGGACAGGCAGAAATGACACTATTTATGGCATAGGAATTTAGTTCTTGGCTTGGCCGAGAGACGTTTGTGATGCAAGCCCGACTATCACTTTAAAAATTCCACCAGGGTTTCTTTCCATTACTCTATTTTAGACTTACCTGGGTTCATTTAGTCACAGTTTCCTATCTCTCCATCAGTCCATATCTTGGTTTCTGTTACCTGTAGATCAGTTTGTTTTCTTCCAAATGCCTGCGTTTACGGAATGTGGTCAGGAACTGATAGGGTCCAGAATAAACTAGGTTGATAATTTCTTCCTGTTCAGTCAGTACACAAGCAGGCAGGAAGGAAATCCCACCTTCTTTCCCCTTCAGAAATTGTGTTTTCACTGTTATATAACAGAGAACAGATTAAAAAGGGGGCTTAGCTAAAGTGTCAATATTTTCTATACAGAATGGTAAACATTTTAATGTAATTAAGTGTTAGGATTAATTTGTTAATCCTTATATTTTCCCTTGTCCATTCAAGAGATGTATCTCTAATTAAATTTCCCTTTGGCCACACTAATGAAAATAATATCATCTAGAACTCTAACCATAGTCAGCATGTGTGTGCAGTAGTGATAAGGCTGGGTAATTGCAGGATTAATAATTGGCTTTTTATTGCAGCTGAAAACTATGCACTATACAGAAACTCACTGCATTACTTGAAATCACATCTATAGAGTCTTTGCTTTGTGCTGTTTGCTTTGTAGTGCTTCTTCTAATAATTCCCTTTTCCCTTTTTTGTGTTCCTCTGATTTTTGCAAGCAGGGTAACAATCATGCTACAGCTACTCAATTGTTTCCAGGTCATTTTTTTAATTATTGGTTTTACATAATCCCTATAAGCAAGAAGTGCAACTTAAATGGCCACAGTAGTTCTGTGATTAAAAATACTGACTTTGAATATCTCCAATTCAGTTTTCTTATTTATAGTACAGACTACGGGGTAACTGTTAATATGGTTAGTGGATAGGCATCCTTTTCAAATCTTGCAGGGATGCAAAATAATCTGATGATAACACTCATAACTTTCTATTATACTACTGCTATATAATATAGTATAATTTTGTGTCTTTTCTTTGATGCGACTGAGGTAGAGCTGGGAGTGAGGGGTATTATGAGGAACCTGAGCATCGATCTGGCATCCAAGCAAAGTTACCATCATCCACTCACTTCACCTTTTTTAATATGGAAACGAAACCTTTATGGTGGGGTACAAATTCCTTCTTGAAGACCCACTGACCCAGTCATCAGTTAGATCACTTGATAGCAATATTAGAGTGTATTGGAAACAATCCCAATGTAGGGCAGTGGAGAGAATGCCCTCTTGGATTGATGTTATTTGTTATGGCTTGGGCATGATATTCTTCAAATACTGGAACCAATAAAAAATAAATATAAGGCTGGTTCTATGGTGCTGACTTGCACTAAGGAGCTAGGGAACTTTCCACTCATTTCATCTATTTGCTCTGTGAACCTGCAAAGATATAAGCACCCATGGAATTTTCTTGGTGCACTCCATTTCTGCTTTGTGTGAGCAAGGTTTCTACATTCTGCTCAACACCAGCCAGTTCCCTTTACTCCAGTATTTATAATCCAATTATCTGGGGGAAAAAAATGGGTAAGTGGTTAGTTAGGGTAAAAGCAAATTCTCCAGAGACTCCTAAAGCCTACAAAATACTATTTTTTTTTCAGAAAAAAGATTGAAGAGTGGTAATTTCTATGGAAGTAAACCTGAATTTTGAAAAATGAAGAAGTAGACTATATCTATCAGAATTAATTACCAGCTCTAAACAACTAAGTCAATCTTTCACCTGTTTAGTTGTAGCTACTGCCTATTCCTCTTCTTCTGGTGATTCAAGTTATAAAGCTTTAGGACATACAATTCTCTGCAGGCTCTGCTTTTGTTAATATTTGTAGAGCCCTAAAATAGTGAATGACTGCCTGGAGGAATTTAGGTATATTATTATTCTTATTTTGGGCAGCTTAATCATTTTCTATTCCTTTGCTATCTCCATATATTAATATTTATTAGCATTATCTAGTTAGAGCTTTATTTCATACTTGGGGGATACATTTCCTAGCATCATTTACATAGTTAGTGCACATGATTTCCAATGCACTTAGCCAAAGAAAAGATTAATCTCTGTAAGTAAAATGTAAACTAAGTACAGTTAAAAATGAGCTGCTGGAATTCAAGGGCAAGTGAAGTACATGTGGTTCTTTCAAACCACAGACTAAAAAAGTATGTTTTTATGCATTTCCCTTTGATTATAGATTTACTTTTAAAAATCTTATGTGGACCCTTCATTCAAGAGGAACGTAGAAGTTTCTTTTGTTTTTATAATCTTTTCTCACGATTTGTCCTGATGAAAAGAAATGGTCTTGGGAGATTATTTGCTACAAATTTCCATAAAGAATGCAATTTATCCTGCACTGTATGTCCATTAACTATTACTGTCTTCTATCTGTCAGCGTTTCAACAATCTTTTCCTCAAATTTATATGCAAAGCTTGTAAAAAACATCTTATTGACTCTTTCATTATTCAGCATGTTAATTTAATATTTTTTGAAAATCTAATAAAACCTAAATGCTGAAGGAAAATGGAACTATTTATAATTCAGAGAGACTGAAATATATCAAGTTTTAAATTTTTTCAAAGAGAAAAGTGTAGAAGGACATTATTTATTAATATAAAAGTTTAAAGATAATCCATGCAGGGGGAGGGGAAAAGGACATTTTGCAATTATAGTTCTCTTGTAACAGGAGGAAATGGCTTTGAAAAACAATGAGTTATTAAGAGGACCTGTAGCATTGCAGATCCCTAGGAGGATTATATCCAGATTTATGTGTTATCCTAAGGCAAGAGTATGAAGTCTGCTTTTTCGGAGCCTTTTGTTCTATGGGTAGAATTTTTGATGTAGGGGGAGGCTGATGGGAAGATTACAAACATATACATGCACTCACACACAAACAGATTTGTGTGTGTCAGTGAGGATGGCAATGGGATTGGTGATCTTCATTGCTTTTTAACTCATTTCAACTGCCACTTCTGAAATTGTCAAAGGCGCTAGAGGCAGTTATGGCAGTAATGCCCGGCATGGCTGTCTGATAATTTAGAATTTAGGTGATGTAAACATGCACAATCATTTCTTGTTTAGATGTGCCATATACTTATAACTGATGCACACAAATACATGTGTACACACACATACACACACTCTAAATGAACAAAGAAACATAACCAAACAATAAAAACAGCAAACATAAGCACAAGCCAGCCACATGGGTCAATATTTTCTTTGCTTTAGTTGACTGGAATTTGGGTAATGATGCCAATGACATTAAAGTCTTGCTGTCTATCATTGTCCTGGTTCTGTTGCTTGGCATGTAGAAAAACTGTTTCACAAATTATGTAGTTTTACCATTAGTCTCAGTCATATATGGCTAGAGTAGTATGGTCTACCACTATTGCATGGGGAAAATATTCTAGGTCAAGGGCTCTTTGTGACTTAATGTATATGACCATCACCATTAAAAAATGCATCTACCCAAAGGAAAAAAAGATATTCTATAAAAAAGACATCTGCACTATAATTTATAGCAGCACAATTCACAATGGCAAAGATGTAGAAATAACCCAAGTTCCCGTCAATACATGAGTAGATTAATAAAATGTGGTATATGTATACCATGGGGTTCCACTCAGCCACATTAAAAAAAATGGTGATATAGCACCTCTTGTATTATCCTGGAAAGAGCTGAAGCCCATTCTACTAAGTGAAGTATCACAAGAATGGAAAAACAAGCACCACATGTACACCATCAAATTGGTATTAACTGGTCAACACTTAAGCGTACATATATTAATAACATTCATCGGGTGTTGGGCAGGTTGGGGGGGAGGAGGAGATGGGTATATGCATGCCTAATGGGAGCAGTTCGCACCGTCTGGAGGTGGACACATTTGAAGTTCTGACTCGGGTGGGGCAAGGGCAATATATGTAACCTAAACATTTGTACCCCTATAATATGCTGAAAAAAAATTTTAAAATATAGTGTGCTGAACTATAGAGAAGGGGACTAATGGAACAATGGTGCCCAGAAAAGATCTGTATGAATTGTCTTCACAGAATAAATTAATCAAATTTAAATTGGGAAGAACAGAAAAGGCAGATTTCAACAGGGTCTTATATGAAGGGATTTAAAGAAAATATCCAGTAAATTGGTTCAAAATAATATTAGGTTGGGAGATGTAATAAGTGGTGTAGAGATGGCCAGTATGACTGCAGGTACTATAGAAGACAAGTGAAAATGAGTTATTAGAGAGCAATCTAATTCCAACCTTAAAAATAGTGGTTCAATTTGATTTTAGAGGTAATTGAGACTACTGGAGACTTCTAAAGAAGCAATACTAGAGCAAATTAAGATAGGCTAATTGCACTTCTGGACAGCATACAATACGGTAGCTATGTTTTTAGAAGTTCTACAGAATAATAAAATATTAATTTTAATTTATGCTCATTACTCCGTTGCTGTGCTTATTAGTGGTGTAAGAGATCCTTGAAGAATGCAGACTTCAAGGAGGTTACTTTAGAAGTCCAACGATGATGTAGTTGGAACATAAGTTACGACTTACAGCAGGCCAGAAAACGTATAGATTATTGTAAGAATCTCTTAACCTCTCTAGGTCTCCATTATATTTTTTGGTAAAATCAGGAGATTAACAAAAAAATTTCTAAGAATATTTTAGATTTAAAATTTTATATTAAATAATATATGAGTTAGTAATATTGTAAATAATAGATCTGCATATATTTCTCCACACTAGGCTTCTTATTACATGAAAGATGAAACAGCACAGGAGTGTTAGAGAAGATGTTAATATTTTGAGACTCTTATGATAAAAGAACTTTGTAGTTCTAATGACCAAGGGGAAGATATGGAACCCCTCCATTCATTTAAGTAGACTATTTGTTTCCTCGCTTTTGCCTTTTTTTTTTTTTTTTTGATATCTTTTTCTTTGATTGTTTTGCTACCAACATTTCTTTTGAGAATGAAACTTCTGGCCTCCAAATTTAGCATTTTCATATCAGAAGGGACAAAAACATGGTGACATTTGATAAAATTATAACACCTATTTCACTTTGTTTTTAATAATCCTTAAATATTACATTTTTATTAATGAAAATGGGAGGTAGTATTAGTCTTTTTTTTTTTCAGAATATTATGGGGCTACAAATGCTTTGGTTACATATGTTACCTTTGCACTTCCCAAATCAGAGCTGCAAGCATGTCCAACCCCTAAACATCGCACACCGCACCCATTAGCTGTGAATTTACCCATCCTTTTCTCTGTCCTCCCTCCTGCCTGACACCCTATAAATGTTAATTCCATATGTGCACTTAAGTGTTGATCAATTAGTACCAATTTAATGGTGAGTACATGTGGTACTTGTTTTTCCACTTTTCTGATACTTCCTTTAGAAGAATGAACAGAAATTTTTCAAAAGGAAATAGACTAATGGCCCACAAACATATGGAAAAATACTCAACATCTCTAATCATCAGGGAAATGCAAATCAAAACCACAATGAGATATCACTTATCTCCAGTGAGAATGGCCTTTATTAAAAAATCCAAAGCAATAAATGTTGGCATGAATGCAGAGAGATAGGGACACTCATACACGGCTAGTGGGACTGCAATCTAGTACAATCTCTGTGGAAAGTAATATGGAGATAACCTCAAAGAGCTACAAGTAGAACTTCCATTGGATCCAGCAATTCCATTACTGGACATCTACCCAAAGAACAAAAGACATTCTATAAAAAAGACATCTGCACTAGAATGTTTATAGCAGCTCAATTCGCAGTTGCAAAGATGTGGAAACAACCCAAGTGCCCATTAGTACATGAGTAGTTTAACAAAATGTGGTATATGTATACCATGGAGTTCTACTCAGCCACAAAAAACAATAGTGATCTAGCACCTCTTGTATTATCCTGGAAAGAGCTGGAGCCCATTCTACTAAGTGAAGTATCACAAGAATGGAAAAGAAGCACCACATGTACTCCATGTACACCATCAAATTGGTATTAACTGATCAACAGTTATGTGCACATATAGTAGTAACATTCATTGGGTGTCATTGGAGCCGATGGGACGGGACAGGAGGGGATGGGTATGTACACACCTAATGGGTGTGGTGCACACTGTCTAGGGGATGAACACGCTTGAAGCTCTGACTCGGGTGGGGCAAAGGCAATATATGTAACCTAAACATTTGTACACCAGTAATAGGCTGAAATAAAAATAAAAATATATATATTTTAAAAAGAATAGGCTCCAGCTCCACCCATGTTAGTACAAGGGGTATTAGTTCATCATTTTTTCAAAAAGATACCTGAACTCCGATGTTCAAAGCAGCACGATTCACAATTGCAAAGATGTGGAAACAACCCAAGTGTCCATCAATACATGAGCAGATTAATAAAATATGGTATACGTACACCATGGAGCACTACTCGCCAAAGTGTTAGGTTTTGATGATGAGACATTCAGGTATTTAAAACAGATAACTTTGACTGAAAACAGACCTGTAAGCATCTAACTCAAATTCTTCTTATAGCTTCTGGGAGGAAATTATAGTATAAATCTTGATCACAACTAATTAGAAAGCCTAAAGACATAGAAAATCCACAGCCAATTGAAATAAGTGAGTTCTTAAGTATAGAAATCACATTTGTTACAGAAGTTGGCAAATAGCATTTAAAATAAGATATTTTACGTTTTTGGCAGTAGTGACAAAGTTTTATCTTAATGAAGTTGGGCAGCATTTTATTTTCCATTGATAACACCTATGCTGACCTAATCAGTTTTTCTATCTTCAGAATCTCAAGGAAATAGAGATAACTGGATTAATAGCCACGATTCTGGTAATTGGCTTGTTGCCTTGGCAAACAGGAGTTATGTGTGTGTGTGTGTGTGTGTGTGTGTGTGTGTGTAGACATATGTGGTTTTTGCTATGTTTCCCCTCATATTATTCTAGCCCAGACTGGGCCTTCTGATGCAGGATAATGGCTAGCTGGAAGTCTTTCCCTAGACATAGCTTACAAAGATACAGAGAGAACCCCAAATTTGGTATATATCAACAATATGCAGTCTCAGGCCCTGCATATATTTTCTTGTCCCTGGTTCCTTTTTCTGCTCTGTATCTTAGCATGTGGGCCAAGCATCAAATCCAGGACATCCTTCTTCACTCCATACTCAAAAGATGGTGTATTTTTCCATCTTGAACTTCACTTTCTGCCTTGACCTGAACACTGTTTATTCCCTCTAGCCTAGTTTGCACTACAGTCCCCTCTATGTGCTTTCTTTGTCACTTAGCACCTGTATTGTAATTTTGGATTTAGTTTTCTGGCTTTATATTAGACTAAAATGTCCTTGTATTAGTTGAGCATCCTTTGATTATAATGAACAAAGTATAATATAAAATTACAAAGATGTAGATGCAACCCAAGTGCCCATCAATACACAAGTGGATTATTAAAATGTGGTATATGTATACCATGGAGTACTACTCAGCCATAAAAAATGGGGAACTAATACCGTTTGCAACAACCTGGATGGAGCTGGAGACCATTTTTTATGTGAAATATCTCAAGAACAGAAAAACAAGCATTGCATATACTCACTATTAAACTGGAACTATTTGATCTACACTTATGTGTACAAATGGATGTAAAACTCAATGGAAATCAAGCAG
>CAUYPO010082714.1:0-26813 GCA_963574435.1 Cheirogaleus major | reverse complement strand
GCGATGGCGTCTTGAATTAGTGAGGCAGTAATAGAGATGGAAGGAAGTGGGATGATCTGGTAAAGAGGAAAAAATTGCTAAAGGAGAAAGATGAGAAAATTACTGAAGCAAAGTCCTTAGGAAGGTGGGTGGGGATAACAGCAGAGCATTGGGAAGGGCTGGCCCAGGCATTCGTTCTACTGCGAGGGAAGGCAGAAAATGTGGAGACAAAGGATACATAAGATTCATTCAACTTCTACTGTGTGCCAGAGCTGTTCTAGGAGTTCTATGTGTGTGTCTTAATTCATTTCATCCTCACAACAACCCCATGACACAGATACTATCATCTCCATCTTAAAAAGAAGAAACTTACCCACTGAGTGAGTAACTTGTCCAAGGACCCATAACTAGCAAGCAGCGGAGTTAAGATTTGAATTTGGGCTCTAGACCAGCCTGGACAACATAGTGAGATCCTGTCTCTACAAAAAAATTTTAAAAATTAGCCAGTGTGGTGGTGCATACCTGTAGTCCTAACTACTCAAGAGGCTGAGACAGGAGGATTGCTTGAACTGGGGAGTTTGAGGCTGCAGTGAACTGTGATCAGGCCACTGTACTTCAGCCTACAGAGTAAGACCCCATCTTAAGGAAAAAAAACAAAACACCAAAACCAAATATTTGAAATTGGGCGATTTCATACCACACTTTGAGCTCTTAACCACTCTTCTAACTAAATCCCTCTACATGGAGAGGCTGGTAGATTCAGTGGTGGGAAGAATTGCAGAGCATGATAAATTATGCCTTCCAAGAAATATCTTTCACATGAAAACTCCAAGTGTAAAGCCTCTTATTTACAAGTATTTGAAGAATCTGGGATGCAGTCTGACTAACAAACACAATATACAGTACTCTTTTTGTCATGGCCACTAGAGGGAATAGTGGAATGTCAAAAAATTTAAATGTCTTCCACAATTCTCAATAGCTGATCATTGGTGTTAGTTCTTTCCCTAATATTACCAAAATATAAAGCTCTTTTGTGTTTTTTACTGTGAAAGATTGTTTTCAAATAAAACTCATTAAGCATCCATAAACATTTTTCTCCAGTTTTTTTCTAAAAATAAATGTATTATGCTGAGTGAAGAAAGGTAGACACAAGAGATCATATACTGTATGATTTCATTTACACAAAATGTCTAGAAAGGGCAAATCTATAAAGACAGGAGGTAGATTAGTAATTGTCAGGGGTGGGGGGCGGTCAAGGGAACAGGGGTTAATGGTAAATTTGAATGAGAGATCTTATTGAGTGATAAAAATATTCTAAAACTGATTTATGGTAATGGTTGCACAGGTAAAATAGTGGAATAAATGTACTAAAAAGCATTGTACACTTGAAACAAGTGAATTGTATTATAGTTAAATATAACCCTTAAGAAAGTTGTTGAAAAAAAGAAATAAAACATTTTATAAATTAAACAAAAACTCTATTTATTCAAAAAGATTGAAAATACATGTTTATATATTGCAGAGAAATGTCCAGGATATTCACTATTAACAGTGATTAGCTCTCAGAAATGCTATTGTGGGGAAAAGCTGGGAACTTTTAAATACTCTGTATCTTTCTGTGTAATTTTTTGGCAATAATTACTAATAATTAAATTTAATCAAAAACTAATTTTTGATAGGAAGTTAAAATGTATAAAATGCAATGAGATTATATGTATGACCTTTAAGTAGTGGAATATGGCATTTTTTGTCTTTCTAGGTTTCTTTATTTTCTAATTTTGCTTTATTTAAAAATTTTTTAATTGACACATAATAATTGTACACATTTATGGGGTACATAGTGATGTGACACATGTAACTAATAGTGATAAGATCAAGGTAATTAGTACATCCATCATCTCAAACATTTACCATTTCTTTGTGTTGGGAACATTCAATAAATATCCTCCTTCTAGCTATTCGAAACTATTTATTATTGCTAACTATAATCATTCTACAGTGCTACAGAAAAATATGAAATGCTTCACGAATTTGGGTGTCATACTTGCATAGGGGCCATGCTAATCTTTTCTGTATCATTCCAAATTTTAGTATATATGCTGCTGAAGAGAGCACGGTTTCACATTTGAAAAACTGATTATGTATTACTTGTCTAACAAAAACTGGAATGAGTTTAGTTTAAAATAAAAAGCCAGAAAGCATTTGGATAGTTTTTTAAAAACCAACTTTAGCACATTGCTTGTGATATTTCATAGATAGCATATCATTTTTTAGTTCAACAAAGACCTGGGGTTGAGACAGACAAAAAGAAGTAACATCTGCTGGCATTTGATTTTGGGTGCTGTCTAGTGAAGCTGGAAGGTATTCATTCCTCTTCTCACTTTTATTTGCATCTACAAATTTATATAGGGAAGGGGGAAAAAACATGAGATTAGAAATTGGTATCTTTCTTTTAAGATTCTTTTTTAGATTCAAATTTATTAGCATATGAACCCTAACAATATTTGTACCCCCATTATATGATGGAATAATAGGAAAAAAATGAAAAAAATTAAAAATTAAATAAATAAATTTAAAAAAAAAAAAGAAGTGCTCTAGGTTGAAAGTGGACAGTGTCTTCACATACAAATGTGTGCAGTGTAACGACATTTCGGTCAAAAACAGACTGCATACACAACAGTGGTCCCAAAGATTGTAATACTTTATTTATTTATGTTTTCTATGTTTGGATATATTTAGATACACAAATACTTACAATTGTGTTACAGTTGTTTACAGCATTCAGTACAGTAACATTGCAGCCTAGCAGCAGTAGGCTGTACCACAGAGTGTAGGTGTGTTGTAGACTGTACCATCTAGGTTTGTGTAAGTACACTCCATGATGTTGGCACAACGACGAAATTGCCTAATGACGTATTTCTGAGAAAGCATCCCCATCCTTACCAATGCATGACTGTATATCCTTTCTCTTGTCAATTCAAATTTCTCTTTTAATTCATTATATAACATTTATGCTCCAATAGCAAGAAAATGGAACTTTATCTGAAAAGATGTGACTCAACTCAAGTTATCCACATTCCAAATGTTAAATAAAAACTTTCTTTCATAACTTCAAAAAAAAAAAGAAAGATGCTTTCTTCGTGCTGTTTAAAATGATTGGGAAAGATTAACTGAAATAAAGAATTTGGAGACCATCTTTAGCTTTAAATAACCAGTCCCTCATGTAGGTCATGCAACAGAATGTATATTTTTCCTGAGATAAGTCAGTTAAGACAAAGTCAACTTATGTGTGGCCATCCTCAAAATTTTGGAGACTGAGAAGCTGAGTGCTGTCTCTTGAAAATATAATTTTAATACATTATTACCCAAATTGTTTTCTCCTGCTGTCTACAAGCTCAACCTAGTATTTTTTTAAACTCAAATATTATTATACACTTTTTATTAATAATATCTAGACCTATGTTTTATTGTTCAAAGAAAGCACACCCAATTTATCAAATCACAAAATATAAAGCTGGAAGAGATTTTTTATTCATACAATAAATATATTTGTATGTTTAATGCAGCTTAGGCTTTTTTATTCCAGACTTCATATCACAAATGAGAAAACTAAAACCTGGAGATTTTAAATATCTTAACTAAGTTCACAAATCAGAACAAATTTGTCCTAAAAGACAGAAGTAGTCTAAGTCTATGAAAACCAAGTCACTTTAAATCTAGTTATTAGTATAGTTGGTTTCCTTCTTCAGAACCCTTCAGGATCTATTAATGTAGAAAAATAAAATCTGTTATTACAGACTCACAGTGTGTAGGTTGAAAGTGGACAGAGACCAATTTTGCTGCAGTAAAGAACTTTATTATGATGACATCACCCCAAGAATCACTGCATTTAGAAAGATGGTTTAGGTCATTGTAACTGGAAGTATGGCCTTCAGATTAGCAGCACCTGAAAACTTGTTAAAAATGCAGAATCCCAGGCCCTATCCCAGAGCCCCTGAATGATTTCTGCATTTTAACGTTATTCTCCAGGTGATTTGTACATGCATTAAAGTTTGAAAAGCACTGTTTTAAGTGATCTTGGATATAACTTCTTATCTTAAAAATATATGAGCCAAAATATGAGTTTAAATGACATTGAGGGTATATATTATTATTCAAAGTAATTCTGGTGTGAATATTTTCAAAAAGTGAAAAATCCCTTTTAAAACAAATTATCTCCAATTTATCTTAGTTGTCAATAGGGAATTTTTTGTATATGAACTTCCTATTGCATAAGATGAGGCCAATATAGGAATCACAGAAACAGAAGTGTGAAGAAATAAAATGTTCTCAAAAGACTATATTGGACAAGCAATAAATAAATTGCTCTTATTTGGAAATGCACTGGCTCTGCAGTTTATTAGTTCAAAGCTGATTTATAAAGAATTTATTTTAATTCAGTCAGAAGTCAGGTGACCTTTGCACTATTTATAGACAAATAACCCTCTTTATATTAATTCCAAAGAAAAAACTTTTTTCTTCACGAAAAATACTATTTTACCAACTTACAAGTCTCTATTTACACACAAGTAATTGCTATATAAGTAAGAGCAAGTATTGTTATGTTTGTATACTTGACTAATTGCAAATGATTCTTAGCTAATAAAGTAACCGTAAAAAGGCAACATTTGATTTACTTGGTTTGCCTGCTGTGCACAGAAAAATAATAAAATTTTTAAAACCAGAAGACTATCCATGAATTTAGACAAGTCAAAATCAGACTACATTGCAAAATTTTAACTGATTACTCATTTAATATCTGAATCTTTTCTTCCCCTAAGATCTTTTGAAAGAACTTACAGACAATATTATCATTTCTGGTTTATGAACTTTTAAAAATCTAGACTAAATGGAAAGGATGACATTTCTATCAAATTTAAATCAATCTCCTGCATGTAATACCAGTGTTTTGTTTGTAGAACAAAATTTTTTATAGGTTTAAACATATAATATTATTACTTTAAGTCCTCATTGCCTTCTAAGTGTCCTCTGATAATCATCCTTCCAAGAATGACCTTATTTTTAGTTGCTGTTTTCTGTCTGCAATAAGTTTTGATGTCTATTTTGAGAACTTTGCCTAAAATAAAAATGTTGCACCCAAAATTATAGTGTAATACAGATCTCTTCTGAGCATTACAATGAAAGTACCATTTTACACATGCCTGAAATTTCCATAGTTACCTACAGTATTTCCACTACTCTCCCAAAAAAGACATCAATTTAGAAAATGCATGTGTTTTTATTATTATCACTGTTGGAATACCATAAAAACTACATTTTGCCAATTTCTATTGGCCTGTGTCATTTTATCATTTTTAAAATCTATAATCACCATAGTAAATATGATTTCATCTGACTTTTTAGACAGTCTCTGAACTTTAAAGTTTTCAAACAATATGACATACAAACAGCAAACAGCACATGCACTTATTGTACTTAAGTCTGTAGGCTTTTATATTTATTTCATGTATTTGAAATCTTCATCAAATCAAAAGTGCTAAGGTCATTAATAACAAATGTCTGCTGCCCATTTTCTTCCATTTTTCACTTAGCTACTATATAGTATTTTTTTTCCAGTGGTTTTATACGACATCTACTTTCTAACTTTCTGAAAGAAAGTTATGAACAGAATTACACACTAAAAAGAGTTAAAGAATACATCACTCACTTCTATAAATAAATTTTTTATTATGATCTAAATGAAAATAGAGCAAAATAAGTATTTTGGTAGCCTTCTCTGGAATGCTATGTATGTTGAGGAGTGGGTTAATAAGGAAGAAAGTTAAAAGTAAACAGTGCTTGTTCATAGTTTAATAGTTGTCTCTTAGGACACTATTTTATGAAGATCTTTTGGAAAAGAAATTTTTTTCTGACTGCTTGTACTGTGTAAATATTACCTCAGATAAATGCCATATTTGACTAAATAAGTCTGCATAAACATAAAATTGTTTTATGTTTGTGTTCTCAGTTTTTCTACATTGATTCAAACTTCAAGCCACAGTTCCCCCAAACATGCTCTATAAAATAGAATTCATGACTTCATACAGAGAAGATGATATTTTCCTTTATAAATGCCACATAAAATCTGTGGTAAATTTTTAAATAGAAAAATTGTGAAAATCCCAATATAACCACAGATTGCCCTCCATCCCCTGTCCAATAAATTCTAACTTTAGGTTTTTACTATCTGACAGAAATCCTTTATAGTCTTGAGGAGGGAAAAAGCAGCCTTTTTTTTCTTGTACATTTGTCTGTGTGACTTTTTGTTGAGAATGTATTGAAGACAACATTATAATTTATATCTGCATAGGGAAAGTTTAGAGAGTATATTTTCTCTAGAAATAATATTCAGAAAACTTAAAAGAGAATTTTACCATATAAAAGAATATAAAAGAAACAAATGAAAATAAAATTTTGAAATGTACGTTTAGTTAGCAAAAATATGCTGTAGCCTAAAGCAGCTAATCTTCTAATGAAAAAAAAACCAAATAACAATAAACGATATCTATTTTACATCGACTTTGAATATTGTAGTCATGAATAAGAGTTTATCAAGCCTAGAAGGTTAAAGCTTGACTTATATATGTTTTATGTTAAAATAAAAGTTTTTCAGTTACCAAAATTAGTGATTGTTGCCAAAATGTAGGAGTTCATTTAAACTGCTACACAAATATTACATTTAACTGCATACTAAAGTACTAGAAGCAGTAGATATTCATGGTCTGGACTGATTAAGAAGAGGAAAACCCTGTTGTCATATATTAACACAGTTGACAACAAAATAACAGTGGAAAGTTTTCTGCCCAAAAAAAGACAATGGGGAGCAGCTAGCTAATACCATACTTGTTATCTACTCTAGGTTTATATGGATGATAGCTCCTTAGGCTGAATGACTTATACTCTGAACTGCATTCATTTAAAAGGGACCAGCTCCTCTGTCGCATATAAAATTGAATTTTAGTTTCTACTTTATTAGCTAAGGTAAGTTAACACATTGGCATCCCATGTTATCATTTCACTTCTTGTAACAGGCTTCTAGATCTTTCCATTCCACATACTCAGTGTTCTCTCTCCCTTTTTCTTATTTTTGCAATTAGCCTGGATAAAGATTTGGGGAGGTAAAAATATTTCGCATGTACGCATTATGTCTTACCCCGGTTTAAGAGACTAAGTCTCTGGTTTTCTGGCTCCCTAGATGATATCTAGAAAAACTAATACAAATTAAATCTATACCCTGCCCAGTAGACTATTAGAAGCTCTTTCTTACTGCTGTGTCCTACATAAATATCTCATACTCCAGACTGTAATGTCTGAAAACACAGAATAGCAAAAACTGTGTTCAGCAGTGAAAGGGATAAGATTTGTCACACGGCAGGGATTTCCCCATTGACCAATTAAAATAAGAAAACCCATCTTCTCTTCTTTAACTGGATGATAGTTATAACAAAGGATATTTTTGAATAGGAGACAAAACAGAGAGAAACTGGTGATCATCTTCAAGGCTTCTCAGGGACATTAAACATCCCCCTAACAAAGACCAGTCTGAAGAAACATGCTGGTATGCTTCATGTTCTTTTGGAATATATGTGCATCTTAGGGAGAAACTAGCAATTTTGTCCTGTGAGATCACAGTAAAAAACTATATATTCAAGCATTTCATACTTACTTCAGAAAAGGATAAAAAGTATACAAAATGAATAGCCCATTACTGCTGTCGTTTTCCTTCTTTTATATATATCACATGACCCCAACATTAAAAATTAATTATAAAAGTAATATTTATAGCTAAAAATAAATATGAATTATACTTTGATGGTTTAGTGTTGTCAAAGCTTATTATATCTCAGTCTAACCCTTTAATTTGGTATTGAGTTGCAGAGTTTATTTAACTTTTAAATGCAATTTATGTGTTCTTTATTTGTATATTAATTATTAAAAAACAAAAAACAACATTAAAACCAACACACATGAAGAAATATTCCACAATAGAATGCTTTCCTTGGCTCTAATGATTAAAATACTAATAAAGTGGACAAGCAGCACTTTTAAGAATATGAAGCAATAAATGTGAGGCAGAAAGAAGGTAAAAAAACAGGATGCTGTAACCTGTCAACGTCAAATACTGGGTGTATTGTAGTCCATATCTTAAATAAACACCAATTACCTTCCACCTCTTACCTCAAGATCAAATGACAAAGTAGAAGATGCTCTGTGGATGCTTCTTCTCTTAAAAGAAATAGTTTCACTGAATCAACTAATAGTGAAGATGACCTAGTTAGAAAGTATGTCCACAAAAGTTATACTCAGTCTTTGCCTATTAGAAGTGAAAGTTTATTGACACAATGACAATATTGTTAAAATGGATTAAATAAGCAACCATAAAGATGTTTCAGTGTGCTTAATATCTAAAATTATAATTTAGTTATCATTTAGTAGTTTTGTTAAATGATTTTCTATACATATACTCCTGTATTTCTTTTTTTTTTTTTTACCCAATACAGACAACTTTAAACTCAGAGAACTGTAACTGATAAAATCTGTAAGAAGGACATCTAAATTATAAACCATTCTTTTACTGATTCCACGAATCACCTTTGACAAATCACCTTTGACCATCCTCCCACTACAGGCTACATAAAATTTATTTCTAATTCACAGGTATCAATGACTTAATACATCTGTACAGTAAAAGTTCAGATGTGCATTTTAAAAGAAAAATTAAGGATAAAAAGCTTAACGCAAAGTCATAAACAACTGATCATAAAATTCTCTCCTATATTCTTTTAGACTACAATGAGAGGAAATTATTTACTTCACCTAAAAAACTGATGTAATTTCTTTCTGTAGATGAGGAAAATAACTTGCTTTAACTACCAAGAAATACAGACCCAAATTTATAGACCACCTTTATTAATTTTTGTAGATTCAGGGCCTATATTTTTCTCATTCCTCACCTCCTATTATAATTTATATTTTCTCAGGTCTTAAATTTTTATAAGCTGACTTGCTTCAGGGTGATGAAACTGTGTGCATCATACCAGCATCATCTGTGTCTTCTAAGATTTCATCCCCACCATAGCTACCACCCAATCCCACCTACCCACAAACAGTTTGGAAGTTTTCTCTTTTCAGCTTTCCTCCTCCCAAACTTCAGCTTCCATATGTATGATATAGCTTTCACTTACTTGAAGAAAGATGCACTCAGAGTGATCTTAATAAAATTGTGAAATAAGATCAGTCTGTGGGTTTTCCCTCTGTCCTTCTTAGAGTCCTACTGGTTAAGTTCCCAGAACCCCCAACACAAGAGCTTTGTGCTTCTGCTCAGCCTTTGACATTGAACCAAGCTAAATTTCTCTTCAAATGCAGATGGATATTGTTCTCTAATTTGCACAGGACTTGCACCCTACCTCATTTACTCAAGTGAAAAAATAATAAATTCCCTAAAATATATGTATGTGTTTCTCAAAAATATATCATCTATTGAATTTACATGAATTTTATTTATTTTAAATATTTCTGGGAAAGCATTCCTAGGGAACACTGTTAGTTTCATTTGTTGTCAAAAAGGAAATGGAGTGGGTTTTACATAGTTTTTCATATTAAATATAGACCATTAATTGGTCTAAATATCTTGGTAGAGTTTCCACATTTCTAATTAAATTCCAAACAACATTCATTTTTTAGAAAAGACATTAATGTCCTAAATCTAAATTAAAACAGATGAAATGCTGTGTCTTAATGGAAGTCAAGCACAATTGACATGCCTTCCTAAATTTCCAGTCAACCCACCTTCAGGTTGCATGTTAAATCAATTCAGCAGGGGTAGCTATGGTTATGAATGCTAAAGATTTTCATTTTGTCATTTGTATCATTTTAACAATTTATTAGTGTGTTTAGATATCTTCCTACATGATCTTAATTTTCTCTCATTAGCTTTTAGTCTGTATGCTATTAAACATTCATTCCTCTCTGTCTTTAGAAAGTACTTTTAAACAACTTGAAGTTAACACAGGGCATAGAGTTCTATTTGTTTTATATTTGTATCACATTGAATAATAATTTCTCTAAACTTCTTTTTGGAATGCATAAAATATATCCTTCCTCCTCTATATATACAAAACAGGTTTAGTGGATTTTATTCACTTATTTAAGGTTTTAGAAAATAATAATTAATCACCATTGTTTAGCAGGCAATAATTATGGATGCAATTGTTACAATAAATTAACTCAAATGATCTCACAAATGAAATGGTTTTCTCTGTTAACACTGTAAAAATTTTACTACCCTAAATTTTATCCTGGTTATTCTACTGTTAATTATTTAAACAACATATCTCAGTAAAAGTACAGATGTCATTTCACATATGCTCAACTCATTAACTTAATAACCAGATGAGAAAGCAATAGAATGACAAAACATGTCATTTTCTCAATATTCAAATGATATTTTTCATATATGTGAAAATTCACTTACCTGTTTATACTAATTACTATTATTTTGGAAATTCATAAAAAGGAAAGAAGACTTGCCATAACAAAAAAGATTTTTTAAACATTATGAAATCTGGTCTGAGTAAGACAATATTTTATAACAACTTAAACTACAACTGTATCTATTAAAATATAGCCATTTTGGTGGAAAACTTACAGTTCAGCACCTCAAAAATTTTAAAAGCAATTATCTATAACTAGTTAATTATAAACTGATTCCCAGCTGTTCAATGGAATATAAACTACCTTTTGCCTACACAAATAAATCATGCCAACAATTTAAAATTAATTTGAGACTTTCTTTTAAGATTAATTTACATTTAGAGCTGACATTTTTTAAATTTTTGCTAAAATGGTCACTCATCACAATGATTGGTCAATATAATCAAAGTCGTGAGACCAAATTATACAAGTAGACAAGTTGTTGCAGCTAAGAATCACATTGGTTTGGAGGTGGGAAAGCATAATATGTCTTTTTAACTGAAACCACACTGAGATCAAGAAAAGAAAGGAACCCCAAAGCACATTCCACATGAAATTATGTGACCAAAAGAAGTCATTTGCGTATATTAAAGTGCTGTCAGAATAAGTGGATATGCAGAACCTTCTATGAAGAACCCATATTTGGTCTACAGGAAAAGTTGATGTAGTCTCCTGGCAAATCTTTCAGAGTCTATCATTAAATTACAAGCTATATAGAAGCCTTTTTGCAAGATAGCTAAATTTATGGTTGATAACATTGACTTGTTAAAAAAAATATGTTCAGCACTGCAACTAAAAAGAATTAATTTTTCTTTCTACACACAAAAAGGTTTTGTTATATTTCCAGATCTGTGTCACCTCCTGCCTGAAACACTTATTTAGAACTGTTCTTTTGTGTTAATTGTTTTTCAAATTTCACTGATGATCTCAGGAACCTCTAGGGATTTAAATCATCATGAATAATGACAGAGTCAGATTGATGTGCTATTAAAGCAAAGATTTGTAATACTTACATTTGTAATACTAGTTATAAATAATAATAGGATATTAAAGAGTTTTATTAGAAGAAAAATTGCCTGAAAAACTTCCTTCTATCAGGTTAACCCTCTAGAATTTATAAGACAAACCATATTATTTCTACAAAATCAAAGCCAGCATCTGAGTCTGTTTATAAAAATCACCGATTCACAATGTAACTACTTGTCCTTTTCATTTAACATTTTAAAATGATCTTTTGTCCTCTTTTGTGCTTTAGCTGAATTTGTCTGCACTACATTGTTGTTACAGCTTAAAAACCTCTTGTGTGGTAAAGGCTTGGTAGCCCTGGGGAAGGCAGTGAGCATTGTTAAATTCAGTGTAGTGTGGTAACACAAGGACAGCATGAATAATATTTGGAGATCTAGCACACCTTAGTGGAAAAAATTATAATTACAACTGCTTTGAAGACATTTAAATTTCAAATTCCATTGTTTGTGAAATTCCATTTCAACTAAAGAGAGGGACTATGTTCAGGCTCTTTTTTTCTTAACCTGATGTGTTTCTTCCCCAAACTCTCCACTGATAAGAAGGTATATTTAATAATGAATTTCTAAAAGTAAAAATCATAATTTCTTTTCAAAATTTGCATTAAAATATTGCACAATCCCCCAAGGGCTATCAAATTTAGGGCAATTCCATTTTATTTGCCATGATATAAAGTGTCATATTTTTCTTATTAAATGATGCTTATATATTTAACCTACAAAAGCTTGACAAGTCCACTCTTGGGATGTTTCAAAGACTGGGTTCAGATAGATCGTGTATATTCTACCGTTAGTGGTTGACCTCCTTTATTTCATGCTACTAAAATGTCATCAAGAAAAAGAGTGAAAAAGACATCACAAATATCCAATCTAATATCTAGACAATTTCAAGAGCTTTCAATTTTATCTCCTCTTCCATCATCTTCTATTGCAGAATTGAAATAGATAAATAAATATAAAATACATAGATAAATAAATACATAATAAATAAATACAAAATATTCATTCTGTAACATGAAGAAAATTAGCCCTGTTCATGTACAACTCAATAAATAAACATATTTCTAAAAAATCAGAATGTAATATTTATGAAGCCATAAGTAAAATGCACTTGTGTATTAGCTAGGCATCTCAATTGTTTGGCACATGACTGAAAACCAGGAAGGAGATAAATGAAGCTTATCAACAATTAAACATTTCTGAGTAGGGGACTTCCAAAACGATAGAACAAAACACTAAGAAAATGCTTTTCCTAAAAAGCTATGGCAAACTTTTAAAAAAATTGTCAAAAGCAACTATTTCAAGACTAAAAATTGTCCAAAGGCATGCAACAAATTGAGATGCATTTACTCAAGGAAAACCTCCAGAAAGAACAACAAGAGTCTATAGCATTTTATCTGGAGCTGGTCCCTTCCACACCGTCTTCCAGTATTTTTAGCATGGTCAATATATGAGGGTAGGGCAAGCTGTGAAAAACAATAGCTTTGTTGTTAGAGGGGGCTCACTTTGGTGTGGAGCACTGAACACCTACATGCCCAGGAGAGTTGTCCAAAGCAATAGTTATCTCTGTGGCAAATAAACAGGGAAAGCCAATGGCACAGTTCTCCTAAGGTTTCAATCCTGATCAGAGCAAGCAACAAAATGGCAGACTAGGTAGAAAAAGAAGACTGGGAAATGAGATGACAATAGTGAGAATGGATAAGTTCCCTCAGGTCTCTGGAAATTTTGACGGCTGCACAGATACACATGTGCAGGAGAAACCAGAAAGGGCCCTAGCCTTTCACTCATTTCTGGCTGAACATGAGGCCTTATAAGTGCACAGAAGAGATGTAAGAGTGCCTGAAGAAAGCAAATGCTGGAATTGATTGTGAACTGCCTAAACTTTGAATATGTTCTCAACCACACAGTCAGATCAATGCAAAGAGGGTGGGAATCTTACTAGGCCAAGCTATTTGAGCACAATTTCTGAACAATCATTGGATGACTACTAACTATGCTATCACAAGGGTGACCCCCAGAAGGCTACCTTGAAGAATGTAAACAAGAATTTTAAAACAAACTGAGAAGAAATATCAGAGGATGCATGCTGTGGAAAAAAACAGACTCCATATATCTAGTTCAGAAAAGTTACTAAACACATACACACCAGCAATAGCAGCAATGTAAAAGCAAAACAAATCAGAATCCAGAGTTGCTACAATATATTACGTAAAATATCTAGTTATCAAGAACAACAACAAAAAAAAAAATCCAGACATGTAAAGAAACAAGAAAAGATGCTCTATACAAAGAGAGTAAAAAGGCAGTCAGTAGAAAATGTCTCTGAAAGTGCTAGGACATTAGTTAGACTTATTAGACAAAGACTTCAAAGTGGTTATTATTAATGTATTTAAAGGACAAAAGAAAACTATGTTTAAAGAATTATTTAAAAAGTATGATAAGAATGAGTTATCAAACAGTATCTCAGTTTAAACATTAAAAATATAAAAAAGAACCAAATGAAAATTGTGGAGTTGAAAAATACAATAACTGAAATGGAAAGTTCACTAGCATGAGTAAACAGTAGACTTGAGATGGTAGCAAAAAGAATCAGTAAACTTGAAAATAGATCAATAGAATAATCTAATTTGAAAAGCTATGGGGGAACAGATAAAGAAAATGAATAGAGCTTCAGAAATCTGTGAGACAACACTACAGCATACGAGCATATACACAATAGAAGTCCCAGAAGGAGAAGAGAGAAAGAATCAAATATGATATTTAAGGAAATACTAGCCAAAAACTTCAAAATTGTAATAACAAATATTAATATATAGATAAAAGAAGTTCAAAAAATTTCAAATATAATAAACAAAACGTGATTAACATAGACACATCCTAGTTAAACTGTTGAATGCCAGAGACAGAAAATTTTGAAATCAGCAAGAGAAATCAATCTAATTATGTACAAAGGCAAAAACAATAAAATTTATAGCTGACTTTCAACAGAAACAGAGAAGAGCAAAAGGCAGTGGGCTAACATATTTAAAGTAATGAAAGAAAAAACTTAACAAATGTATATTCTATATCTAGAAAAATAACCTGCAAAAATGAAGTTGAAATAAAGACATTACTAGATTAAGAGATGTGTGTGGGGTGAGGGGAAGATTGAGCAAATGTCTTAACAGCAAACCTGACATACAAGAAATAAGAAAGGAAATCCTTCAAGCTGAAATAAAATATTATTTAGTTGAATTCACACACACAAAAAGAAAAAGTATCAGAGGAGGTAAATGTGTAAAAATTATGGAGGAATGTGTAAATGTATTTTTCTCTTTTCTTCTCTTAAGTGATTTTAAAGACATGAAATTGCATAAAACAATCATTATAAAACTGCACTGCTCAGGATTTTGTGAAGATGGAAGCACAGGAAGTACCAGGAATCTGTCTCCCTACATATGCATCAATTGTATTGGCAGAATCTGTCCGATGTAACTATTTTGGAACTCTGGAGAACATGTCAACTTCCAGGAGAAGGCTTGGAAGGTAAACTGCAGTAAAACCAGTCAATTTTAGCTCTTAAAGTGGTGGCAGCTACCCATCTCCCAACCACCAGCCATGTGGAAGATTCCTGGAGCAGTCTGCATCTTGTGAGAACCAGGGTGAGCAATAAGGACCCTCTCCTCCAAATATCAGGAATCTGAGTTTTCCTTGTTAATTGCTACTTTTGGTCATGGGGTTATAGACACAGCAGTGGGTAGCCATTGTCCCATCCCTCATCCATTGTTGTAAGCTTCTCCCTCTCCAGCTAATGCAACTTCCCCTTTATTGTTTTCTTTTTTCCCTTTTGGGAGCCAGTCATTTAAGGACGAGGACATTCAAAAGGAACTGCATATATGGAGGAATTTAGAAAGTACCATACATACCCAGGGAAAGGCATGGGCTCAGAAAAAACCTGAGAAGACCTTAAGTTTAATGTCAGGCTGATCTGCAGCACAGAGATATCTTATGACAATCAAAAAACAAAGCCAAAAGTAAACAACAGTGACAACAATAACAACAAACACCAGCAAATCCTGGAGAAATAGAAAAATCTGACTTTCAGAAATATCACATTATTATAGTCAAATGTCAAGTTTTCAACAAAAAAAATTGTGACAAAAACAAGAAATAGGAAAGTAGGACCCATTCAAAGGAAAAAATAATCCAACAGAAACTATCTTAAAGAAAGACCTGATGGCAGATCTATTAGATAAGGACTTTAAAATATCTATCTTAAAGATGCTCAAAGAACCAAAGAAAGACATGGAGAAGGTCAGAAAAACAATGAGTGAACAAAATAAAATATCAATAAAGAGGTAGAAAATCTTTTTTAAAAGAACCAAAAAGAAATTCTAGAATTGCAAACATAATAACTGAAATGAAAAATTTACTAGAAAAATTCAAAGGCAGATATGAGCAAGAAGAAGAAAGAATCAGTGAGCTTAAATATGGAAAAATTGAAATTGTGAAGTCTGAGAAACAAAGAAACAGAAAGGAAAAGCATTGAAGGAAAGTGAACACAGGCCTAAGGGACCTGCGGGACAACATCAAGTCAACCAACATATATATTGTAGGAGTCACAGGAAAAGAGAGACAGAGGCTGAAAGAGTATTTTAACAAATAATCACTGAAATTTTCTCAAATTTGATAAAAGACATAAATAAACATAACTAAACATACAAGAAACTCATTAAAAACTCAAAAAAACTTAAAAGTATAATGAACTCAAAAGACCTATATTGAAATATATTATAATTAAAGTGTTGAAAGACAAAGACAAAGAGGGAATCGTGAAAGCCACAAGAGAAAAATGACTCATCACCTACAAGAGACCCTTATTAATATTATCAGCAGATTTCTCATAAGAAATTTTGGAGGCCAGAGGAAGTGAGCTGATATATTTAAAGTATTGAAAGAAAAAACTCAACTAAGAATTCTATATCCAACAAAACTATACTTCAAAATAGAGGAAGAAAGTAAGACATTCCCAGATAAAGTTGAGAGAATTTGTTGCCACTTAACCTGCTCTTCAAGGAATGCTAAAAAGATTCCTGTAGCTTGAAATAAAAGAACACTAACGGTAACTTGAAGCCATATAAATAAATAAAGATGTAAGAAAAAGCAAATGCATGGTCAACTGTAAAAACTAGAATTATTAATATTGTAACTTCAGTTTGTAACTCTACATTTGGTGTCTACATGACTTAAGAGACTAGTATATGTTTTAAATTAATCTAAAAGCCAATATTATTGTAACATTGGTTTATAACTGCACATTTTGTTTCCTATATAATTTAAAAGATTAATATATAAAAATACAGTTATTAGTCTGTGCTTTGAGACACTAAATGTATAAAAATGTAATTTTGTGACATCATCAATTGAAAAGAATGGTTACAGAGCTATATGAGAGCAGAGTTTTTGTATGTTATTAAAGTTAACCTGGTATAAATTCAAATTAGAGTGCCATAAATTTAGGATGTTAAATGTAATCCCCATGGTAACTATATGGAAAATAGCTATAGAATATGCACAAAAGGAAATTTAAAAAGAATTAAAACTTTCACTACAAAAAAAATCACCTAAACACTAAAGAAGACAGTAATGCAGAATTTGAGGAACAAAAAAACTAAAAGGGATATATAAAACAAATAGCAAAATGACTGCAATAAGTCCCTGCTTATCAGTAATTACTTTAAATGTAAATGGATTAAACTCTTCAAGCAAAAGACAATTGGAAAGATGGATTTCAAAAAATGGACCCAACTATATGATGTCTACAATAGACTCACTTTAGGTACAAAACACAAATAGGTTAAAAGAGAAAAGATGGAAAAACATACAGTATGCAAATAGTAGCCAAAAAAGAGCAGAGATGGCTATGATAATATCAGACAAAATAAACTTGAAATCAAAAAGATCACAAGAGACAAAGAAAGAAATAATATATTAATAAAAAGTTCAATACAGCAAGATATAACAATTATAAACATTTACACACTTAATAACAGACATCAAAATATATGGAGCAACCATTGACAGAATTGAAAGGAGAAATAGTTCTATCATAATAATTGGGGGACTTCAATATTCCACTCTCAACAATGAATAGAAAACCAGACAAAAGATAAATAAGGAAATAGAGGAGTTAAACAATACAGTAAATGATCTAGATCTAGCAGATATATGCAGAACACTCTACCCAACAACAACAAAATATACATTCCTCTCAAGTGTACATGGGACATTCTCCAGAATAGACCATATATTGGGCCACAAATTAAGTCTCAATAGATATTAAAAGATGTATATTATACTAAGTATATTCTCTGATCACAACAGGATAAAATTAGAAATCAATAACAAAAGAAAACCTAGACACTTCACAGAATGTGTAAATTAAACAACATACTCTAAGACTACCAATGAGACAAAAAAGAAACAAAAAGAAAAATTAGAAAATACTTAGAGATGAATGAAAACAAAAAACACAATCTACCAATACTTAGGACATGCAATGAAAGCAATGCTAAGGGGGAAATTTAGAATTGTAGACACTTACATTTAAAAAGAGTAAAGATTTTAAATTAACAACCTAACATCATCACTTAAACTAGAAAAACAAATTAAATCCAGCA
The DNA here is from genome assembly GCA_963574435.1 of Cheirogaleus major. NCBI lineage: Eukaryota > Metazoa > Chordata > Mammalia > Primates > Cheirogaleidae > Cheirogaleus > Cheirogaleus major. The sequence goes on along the minus strand of CAUYPO010082714.1, from coordinate 8,641 downwards.
AAAGCTAGCAAAAGAAATAAAATGGAGATTTGAGCAGAGATAAATGAAATAGAGAATAGAGAAACTCAACAAAACCAAAAGTTGCTTCTTTGAAAAGTCTGACGAAATTAGAAAAGAAAACAAAGAGAGAAGACACAAATTCCTAAAGTCAGAAATCAGTGTGGGGACATTACTACCAATTCTATGGAAATAAAAAGAATTTTAAGAGGGTACTGTAAACAATTGTACACCAATATATTGGATAACACCAATATATTTCTAGATGAAATGAGCATATTTATATAATAGAAACACAACACTTGCCAAGACTGGATCACAAACAAATAGAAAATCTGAATAGACCATAACAATTCAGAAGAAACCATAGAAAAATGCTTCTAGACATCAGCCCAGGCAAAGAATTTATGACTAAGAGCCTAAATACAACAACAATAAAAATAAATAAATGGGACTTAATTAAATCAAAAAGTTTCTGCACAGCAAAGGAAATAATCAACAGAGTGAATAGTCAACCTACAGAGTGGGAGAAGGAATTCATGAACCACATATCTGACAAAAGATTAATATCCACAATCTACAAAGAATTCAAACAAATCATCAAGAAATAAACAAAACAGACAATCCCATTAAAAAGTGGTCAAAAGACATGAACATATTTTTTTCAAAGATGATAGACAAATGGCCAACAAACACAAGAAATAATGTTCAACAACACTAATCATCAGAGAAATGAAATTAAAATGACAATGAGATATCACTTTACCTCTATCAGAATGGTCATTGTTAAAAAATAAAGAAAACAATAGATGTTGATGTGAATGCGATGGAAGAGGAATGCTTGTGCACTTTTGGTAGGACTGCACATTAGCACAACCTGGATGGAAAACTGTATAGAGCTTCCTCAAAGAGCTGCATCTAGATCTACCGTTTGACCCAGCCATTCCACTACTATGTATCTACACAAAGGACTTTTATAACAAAAAGACGCCTGCACTCGTATGTTTATTGCAGCACAATTCACAATTGCGAATATATGGAATTAACCTAAGTGCCCATCAAATGAGGAGTGAATAAGAAATGTGGTGTTTTACACACACACACACACACACACACACACATACATACACACTCTGGAGTACTAGTACTCAGCCATAAAAAAAGGAATCAAATAATGTCCTTTGCTTCAACTTGGATGGAACTGGATACCATTATCCTAAGTGAAGTATCTCAGGAATGCAAAAACAAAAGCCACAGGTTCTCACTTACAAGTGGGAGTTAAAAGAGAGATATATGGTCATAAAGTGGTATAATGGACATTGAAAATTAAGAAGGGGGCAGGAGGGATGGAGGCAAGGGATAAAAATCTTTCAGGTGTAATGTACACTATTCTGGTGATTAGTACACTGAAAGCCCTGATCTAAGCATGATACAATTCATCCACGTAACAAAAAACTTTGTACCCCCTAAATTTTTTGAAATAAATAAAATAAAATAAAACAGTTGATGAATAAATGAAAAAACTTACAATGTAAACTAAAAGGTCAAATATTAAAACTTAATGTTAAATTTCAATCTATTTAAAATAAGAATAAGAAGAGGATGCTCACTATTACTACTAAGAATTAATATTGTTCCAAGAGTGTTAGTCAATTAAATAGGGAGAAAAGGGAAAATATATTTTAAAGAAAGATGCAAGTTTATTATTACTCATAGATAATACAATTTTCTACCTGGAAAATTCAGAAAATCAATTGGATGAAACTATTAAAATGAATATGAGAGCTTAGGAACTGACTGGTGAGAGTAATTACATACACACACACACACACTGAATATAAGGAAATATCCTATTTAAAACAGGAACAACAAAACATGTCAAATCCTTAATATTGAACAATTTAATATTGAAATGTTCAGGAAGAAACATTCAGTATTCTACTAATCTATATAAAAGAATATGCACATAAATGCAAAGATGTATTAATCTCCTTAATATATGAGACTCTCTTTTTTATTTTATTTTTTTATTTCAAAATATTATGGGGTACAAATGGTTTTGGTTACATGCATCAATTTTGTTATGCTTGAGTGAAGGTTATAAGTGCGCCCATCACCCAGATAGTGTTCATTGTACCCGTTAGAATTCAGTAAGTAAAAACGAACACAAGAATTAAAATTGGAGAAAAGACTTAAATAAGAAGATAAAAAAGGAGATATTCAAATACCAATAAACATTTGAAAACAATGTCCTGGTGATTGAAATAAAATATGTCTTGATTATGAAATTCCAAATACGAAGTCTTGTTAACACTCAGTTTGCTGAGGGTACACAGCTGGTGGTACTATAAATGATTGCATCTTTCTGGAGGATACTTTGGCAATGCAAAACAAAATTCTTAAAATTCTCCATTCCCTTTTATTCAAACAGTCCTCTTTTATGAGTTTCAAGAAAATAATCTTATTTTCAAGTATACTTATTTGCAAGTAGTTCTTCCCAACATTACTTGCAATTATGAAAAATTAGACATCATGTATGATTGGCTACATAAATTATTGATTTATATTATAATACTATGCAGACATTAAAAATGATAAAAAGTGTCATATTTTTAGGTGTACAAGCATATAAAATAATTTTATTTTTGTCAATATGTACACATTGCTCTTTTCCTTACCTATTAAATGATGATGTTGCACATGAGTTTACATTTTCTCAATGCTTCAGAGTCTTTTTATATTAATCAATTCTCTAATCATTATCATTAGTGATCACATTAATTAGTGTATTGATTGTTAATAACTAATTATTAATTGTTACTTACCATACTGGTCTGTAATAAATGACATCTAGGTTATCTTAAAGGTTACTAAATTGTATAAGTTTATATGATCTCTCACCAAGTACTACCAGAGTGTTCCCTCCTAACTTCTAGAGAAGCAGGAACAGAGGCTTAGACTGGAGGCTAGTATCCCAAGCTTAGAGGTGGGCATTACTTACCCAAGGGATATAGTGCCTGAAGCCCATGGAAAAATTTTAAAAATATAATCTTGGAAAAAAGTTAAATTGATATGTCATGTAAATCCTTCAAATCCAAACAGAGAGAAAAATTCTGGGCATAAAATCAAAACGATGGAAACTGCAGGGTAAACATTTAAAGTAAAGAGCAACTATTTGCAGCTGCAGTGGGGACTTTTTATGGTTTCTGTGGCTAAGGATGGGAAACAAATTATGACCTAAAGTGTTCATCTCAGAGGCACACATATATTGCTCTGCTTTGTAAGTTGCTAGATTTTGTCACTATTTTTTTCTCTCTTCTTTTCCAATATCGCCTGTCACTTCTGCCATCAGTGTGTCTTCCTTTATATCTGAACACCTCCCTTTCTAATTTGTTGTTCATCATCTACTATGAACTGGAATATGGCCAAGTATACTTGAATGCCTTTTGTATAAAAACAAAGTGATGATAAAAAAAAAATAAAGTTAGAAAATCACCACTTTGCTACCACCATAGTAATAATTCATTCTAAGAATCAATTAACAGGCACTAAAATTATTGGGTGATACATGAGGAACAATATTCTCTATTTACATAGCTTCAAAGCATTTCTTCACAAATTATGTATTAATTACAAAAGGAAAAATAATAACTTTGTGTGGAGAAAACCAGCAGACACCATCTCAACCAAGAGATTAAAGTTAACATCACTGGAGATAGAGCACATTAAAGGACACATCTTGTTTATAACATTTCTGCCAAAAAGACATGACCTGAATATAATCATGAAACTAAAGTAAAAAAAAAAAAAAGTGATGTTAGAATGCCTACTTTAGTTTTCCTCTAAGTACAGTACATGGGCTTTACTGATATATAATTTGGCTTCTCAGATACCTTTTTGGCTAAATACTGTTAGGTTTGTTCTGGGTGGGAACCCGAAAGTATGTATGGGTTGGAATGTGGTTAATGGAAAATTTAGGCTTTAGGCTTATGAAACAATAGCCGCAGGAGTCTGGAGAGTCTAGGATTGTAAATCTAACAGACAGCTGAGCTCACATTCCTATCCCCCTGATAAGGACCAAGCTAATACGCCCCTCCCCTATCTCTGCAGGTGTTGCTCACTCCCCCGCAAAAAACCCTCTGTAAAACCCAAGGCTTTCCCCTCACATTTTTGGAGGCTAAGAAGTCCAATATCAGGGTAGTGGCATATTTGGTTGTCTTGTCAGGGCTGCAACCTCCAGAGGAAAGGAATGCTGTGACCTCACATGGCATCCCATTCATGAGGGCTCTGCCCTTATGACCTAATCATCTCCCCTAAGTACCTCTTAATACTATTACATTGGCCATTGAGTTTTGACATCTGAATTTTGGAATGGACACATTCAAATCATAGCATAGATGAAGGGGAAAGTGTAAGGAAAGAGACTAGGTAGAAAGAATCTCAGACTACAGTGCAGTTCTATACAAGTTTTGGTCAGGTTGACAGACAGTCCTCAAGCCAGTGTTGCCTATTAGAGAAAACTCATGTCCCACAGGAATGGATCTATGACAATACTTCCAATGTGTTCCGTCATCAACCTTACTGCAAATGCAGTGATTCGCCCAGAGAGGTGGCAGCTGAGGTTCTCAGTCAACTATGCTCACGTCAGCAGGAGATCTGACCAGCCTGTTTACATGGTCACCACGTCATCTAGTAAGAGAGAGAGTGACTTTCCATGGTTCTCTCTTAAAAGTGAAGAAGAACTTAACCAAAACCTTCTAACAAATCTCTTCTTGCATCTCATTGGTTATGATTAGACCCTGAACTAATTACTTGATAGTAGGATGGGATTATTCTTAAACCACTAAGATGTACATGTGTCTCAGGTGGACACTTAAACAAAATGTAGTTCTGACAAAAACAGGGAATGGGGAACAGATGACAGATAGGCAACAACCAATACTCACTACATATCTTAACATTCCTATGTAATTTGGTGCTATGGAAACTACGGAATAGGACTTACAAACAAGGTAAAATGTATAATCTTTCACTGAAGTCATAAACTTGCAACCTCCCCTTTCACGAGGAGCCAAATTTTTCATCTTGAAATGACCGAACTATCAAAATGGAATATCTCAAAATCTAAAGTCAACTTTTCTGGTTTTTATCAATAGAAGACACTAATTAGGGTTTAGTATGGAGTTCAATAGAATGCCCCGATTCCACAGGTACTCTTTCTCAAGATATCAAAAGAGTTATTTAACATTTTTAAAACATCCATCCTCATCACAATCTTAAATTCCATAACAATTTTTAGTCTACTGAAGGACTTCTGGAAATTTTACCCCAAAGTATGACTCCTCAGTACAAAGAATATTTTGAATTAGAGGCTCTTAGAGATTAACAGACTCTTGGAAGAGGCTTTCCCTCTATCTGCATAAACTGGACTGACCTGATCACAACAAGATCAAAGGGGACAATGGACTTCCCTTCCTCTCCCAGTTATCTCAATATATTGCAGGAAAGAAGATCAGGAATGCAACCAGACTTGGCCCAAGTCATTTAAAATATAATACCTGTCTCTCAGGTTAATTTACAAGTCAATCTGTTTCCCCCATCCTTTCATCCTCCCTAGCAACTGTTTATGGGTCCTAAACAAAATTACCTATACTCCTCATTTCCCCCTCCCCTCTAAAAGGCATGGATAAAAATATCTGAACTTCATTTTAATGTTGGGTAATTACTATGTGATTCTCCCCATGCACATGGTATTGGTAAATAAACATTTCTCTTATTTCTCTTATTAATCTGCCTTAATTGAGAGTTGATCTTTTGGGGGAAAGAGACAAGTTTCCCCTTACCCCTATACTACATATATTAAATATTTCAGAAAATATTTCCATAAGCTGCCACAATAATTTAGAAATTTTTATTGAATTTTCTGAGAAAGTTATAAGATATATGGTGATGGAAACAAATATAGATTTGGAGTCTGAAACCTTGGATTCAAGCCAAGCTTTCAAACTTGGTGACTTTGGTAAGCCTTGTCACCTCTTTTATCCTCAGTTTCTTCATCTTGGAAATGGGAATAAATGTTTACCTCACATGTGTTGCAAGGATTGAATGTGCTAGCCAATTATGAAACAGTTTATAAACTATAAAGTGTTTATAATCTATAAATTCTAAACAACTATAAACTAGTTAAGTGATATACTCTATTATATAAACCAAAGTACATTACAAAGCTGTGAGGCACTGAGCTTGAGTGTGTGCATATGAAGTACACTGAAAGACTTAAGGTAAATAACAAGCCACAATACTCTTTCTGTGTATGTGGAGAATGGGCTCTGGAATGTATGTATTAGTTGTCCAGTCTGAGCAACATTTGATTTTTTTTAATATACATATTTTTTTGTAGAGACGGGGTCTCGCTATTGTCCAGGCTGGTCTCAAACTGCTGGCCTCAAACAATGCTCCCGCCTTGGCCTCCCAAAGTGCTAAGATTACAGGTATGAGCCACTGCACCCGGCCACTTAATTCCATTTAAATTTATTCAATGAACATATAATAAAAATTAATATTATTGTATTTTGTTATGAAAAATGAATATTTTGGAGTAGGGATTTTTACATTTTCCATGAATGCTGATATAATGCTATGAAACATTGAGCAGGTTTTTTTTAACATTTTTAAATTTCTCACTTTAACAGAAGGTTTGTGGATAAAAAGATAAAAGTTTCCTCATAGCCCTTATGAAGCCTGTCTTTCTGTGATACATATTAAGCTCCACCAACTTCTGCCATGATATGCACAAACCACTACATATAGGATGCTATAATACCTAGGACAGTGCCTCATATTAAATCTGAAAAGTTTCAAAAGAATGTCACTGTAGTAGTCTTCCTTTCACTAAAGTCAATTTGGCCATACAATCTATTTGGTTTTAATATTCACCTTTTTTAGTGTTCACATGAGGTATTCTGGAGCAAAGATAGATTTCTTATTAATTACCTTACAGTAAACAATAAGTACATTTCACCTTAACATTACCCCTAACCTTACCCCTGAGGTAACAGGATGAGAGCAGTGCCAAATTTCCTACTCAAGTAATGGACATTTCATGAATGAATGATAGAGAACAGTGGATTTTCTCCCTTTATATACAGAAGAAAGATGCCAATTTCCTTTCTAGTGGAAAGGGGAGGGGTTGTACTTGCTTCTTTGAGATGGAATGGAAATAATCCTAGATTCTCAACATAACCTTTTGGAATGTAAATATGTCTTTCTAAGAGTTAGATAAACCCCAGGTGTCTCCAGCTGCTAAATTCTGAAGATGTCTCCAAGGTCTGGAAAATGCCTCCAGGCTTTCTGACACCTTGGGTCTTAACCTATGGACTTAGTTTGAGTTGTAACCATTTATTCCTCTTGGGTCAGAGCAATTAACTAGACAAGTGATGACAGATCTAATTTTCATTGTATGTAAATAGTATAATGTACCTAGGAGAAATAAAAGCAAATATCCCTTATCTTTATATTATATACATGTCCTTGTCACAGGAGGCTTGAGATTTTTACAGGAGCAACAGAGAAATCCAAGGAAATTTTATTTCCCTACAAGTTATTTATTTAAAATACAAATTAGCCCACCTACACATTCTGTCCCTAAAGGGTATGACTTCCTGGAATGCATTCTTGTACAATGGTTATATTTATGTTAATAGCATAAAGGACATAATTTAGGAAATTTGCATCAGTAATTCAAGGAATAATTTGTAATGAGTGTTCCTCTTTCTACAGATGGAAATGGAGTTGATAGACACACAAACATATATAAATATATAAGCCACATCAGTTTCACTAATTTAGTTCCTTGTTATTCACTGTAGAAGGACTGCTTAAATCCTGTAGTCCACTGCTATTATTGGAGCTATTACGAAAACTGCCCTGTTCATTTTCATTGCCTGGAAAGATAGACTTTTATTCCAATGATTTTTTGTCAGAGAGAGTGATGGGTTAGCAAAATGAGAGTCATGTTGCTTGAATTAACTACATAAGTGGCCAGGGACTTCTGAGTACCTTCAAGCCTTTTATAATAACAATACACTTTCATCCCAGTTGCTGGTGAATGAATGCACTCCGTTATTTTATTTCACTCACTACATATCAATAAAGTATAGTAATCAAAACAAGTTACCACAGCATGGAGCTCTTTGTGGACAGCAGATGGCACTATAAGTAACCCAAAAGTGGCCTGCTCAAAGGCTTTTTTTTTTTTATTTCATCATGTAATGAGGGTACAAATATTGTTAGGGTTACATACATTGCCCCTACCACTCCTCCCCCCCCCCACATGCCAGAGCTTCAAGCAAGTCCAGTCCCCAGGTGGCGCGCATGGCACACATTATGTAACTCTACACTTCCTCCCCACTCCCGCCTGCCCTACATCCAACAAAAGATTTTTTTTTTTTACACTTTGGGTACATTGTATAACTTTGCCTCTCCCTAAGAAGGGTTAGAGGCATGCCCTTCCCCCCCACAATGCTCTCCACATCCCTATGATGTGGGTCTTGCCCCCCCTCCCGAAACCCTGGTGTACACTACCACCATTTGAGCACCATAGTTTTAAACAGTCAGTACCAATTTGATGGCGAGTAGATGTGGA
>CAUYPO010082713.1:0-12253 GCA_963574435.1 Cheirogaleus major | reverse complement strand
ACATATACCACATTTTATTAATTCACTCACAACATCACATTTTAAGTGTGGCAGCAATATCTGGGTACAGTATTTTGGATATAGCCTGACCAGTAGAATTATAGTGAGGCCATAATAGCTGCCATGTGGATGTACCAGAAGTACCTAAAGACTAAGTTTCAGGCACTATTGAATTGATCACAGACATGAAAATTGACATTCCTTGTCATTCTTCACCCAACTGAAGGGGAAAGCTTGGCTCTAATATCATTGCTGGGTACATAACATAAAATGAGGACACTTTTTGACTTTAGACAGGCAGGTAAAGGCCTCTGTAGATAGAGCTCACATGCTCTGTCTCTCACTCTGAGCTCTTGACCAGACATTTACTTTGGAGACCATGGTGGCTGGAATATGAAAGTGTAGAAAGCATCACTCTGGGAGATTTCACCTGGTTTGGACATTGCCTCAATAGTCACAACTCCTATATGATTTTTTTCCTTCACTCTGGACTCCATAGATTACTCGGGGAAAAGGACTCAGCCACAGGGTGACAGTCTATACAATGAGGAGATTGGTGGCATGCCTTTTAGTCCAACTCAGGTGACATTTAGTAAAGAACTTTAAGCTTTACTGATTTAAAATGGGTTCACAGAAGAATCAATACAATTTAAAGCTGGTTGTCTTTTCTAGAAAAGGATAGTATGGTCTAAATAGTCTTAGATTTTTTTCCCCTAAATTTTAGACAGCTAGTTGGTGGCAGCCAAGACTTGAACAGTGCTTTTCTGACTTTATGTTTGACTATTGTTAATAAAAGATGAATGTTTTTCTTTAGATTAGCAATTATCATGCCCTTATTGTGGGCTAAGCTTCTATAGTGAGAGAAGTTATACCTAAAGTTGCAGGTTTTGCTAAGTAGTGCTCTGAATTAGGGTCCCTGTGGTGTTTTGAGGGGCAGCCAAAAGGCTGGAGACAAATTAATACAATAAAATAAATGGTACTAATTTTGTAGTTCTTTATATTTTGTTAAAATAGTCAGCTTTCAAAATCACACTAAAGTTGATTGTTCCTGAAGTTCGTACCTCTGATATTTTACTTTTTTAATTCTATCTAGGAGACTTGTAATGATTTGTTGTCATCTCATGAATCGATTCTGTCTTCAAGTGTGGGACTCTTTCTGTTTTTTTAAAGACTAACCTTTTGTGTGCTGTGTTTAGTGTTTTCTCGTTTTATCTAGGCAAAATGTATTGCTTTAGAATTCATCTTTTGGCTAATTCAACTCTTACCTTGCTTTTCTCCCTGATTAGTACTTTTAATTTCTGTGATTTTTAGTTTATGTGAAACATATATGTTATTTTGTGTGTGTGTGCTCCTGCCTTCCCACAGGAAGGAGAGGAGCAGGCCTTGTTTTGCACCACCAGACTCTGCCTCCAGCTCTTCTAGCCCAGCTGACTGGGCCAAGATCTGTGCGCCAGACCCAATAATGAACCTTCTCTATCCAGTGGACGTGATCTGTGTGGTGTGCTCTGTGAACTAAGCTGAGCCAGACTCATCTCAGTGGAGTGGGGAGCTGAGACCTGGAGTGGGGGCGGGAAGAGAATGGGGAAGGTTGTGACGTTGGCTGGGGCGATGGTGTTGGCCATGGAAAAGCCAGTGTCACGAGGGTGAGGAAGCCGGGTGTAAGCAGGAGGGGACCCGTCCAGTCCATGGAGGGTAGCATGATGCAGAAAACAGAGAAGCAAGTGTGCCAGAGCGAGAGGTGCTCCTGCCTGAAACTGGCACAGTTTATGATGCTTCTCAGGTTTTTGTCTATGAGTGTCCTTGGAGTCTTCTTCCCTTCTCCTGATGTAGTTGGGAAACTCTAGCAGGCCTAAATCAAGCGTCGGACTATGATGCATAGAAAGCGCTCAGTTACTGGAATAATTGCATAATCCTCCTTTCTTCAAAGAGTTTTTGCACTGACATTTTAACAAAATTTGGTGTGTATACAGTAGTTTAACCCCTCAAAGAGTGGCTCAAATTAAGGTATAGCTTTAAAGGAACAGTGGTCTTTAGATAAGACAAAAGATATTCCTCCAAATTTGTCATTTAAAATATGTATGTAGCAGCAATACTACAGTGTGTTTTAAAATGTTAGACCACGCTATACCAATGCATGATGAATGTTCTCTGTATATAACATATATTCTATGTAAGAATAATATTTTTATTCAAGGTATATTTGTTTTTGCTAGTCAGTTGCCAGCATTATTCAAAGGTCATTGTTACTATCTTAGGTGAAAAAAGCAAGTAATGACTTTCTTATTTTCCAAGAAGATTTTGTTAATGGGCTTTGATCCTACATATCATAATTTCCTTCTTCTCTTTGGCCATTGGCATTAATATTGTTTTCATCACTATTATACTTTCTGTGGGAAGTTTGTAGCCAGCCAACATGCAGAGGTTAGTACAGCATATAAACATTTTCTATTTTTCTTAATAATGGTTTAGGAGAATGTTAATTACTCTGTGCCTCTTAGTAATGTGATCCTTGAATTAAATTATTAAATATCCTGAATGTTACTCTCTCATTTTGTATGTTTAACAGTTGTAGCTTGTCCCAAACTGGCTGTTTTGCAGGTTATTTTTTATTTCTTTAGATGTAAATCCCTTCCTAAAAGGAGCTGTCTTCTGGCATTATAAGTGGTGGAAAAATAAACTTCATTGCCTTTCTTCTTCTTTTTTTGTGAAATTAAAATGGTCTAGAAGTGTTAAGTATGACTTTTCTTCCTTAGCATTTACTAGTTTTATTACTTTTGTCACACTAGATTATCATCTGGCCATTCAAATTTTCTATTTCTTAATGGATAAAGTAATGATAGGTGGGGAAGGAGGGAATTTAGCCAGAGATGAAACTGACTGTAGGAAAAATATAGAGGCTTCTGTGTTTCCTGCTTGGTTCTCTTTCTTGAGTTCATCATCAGTTACTTTTTTGAAAGAAGAAAAAGAACCAGCTTCCATTCCCACGTGTCTGTTCACTCTGGAGTTACCAGGAAACCTTAATCCCCTGTGAATAAGAAAACTTTAAGCTCAATTAGTTTGGAGTTGTTTGTTTTCTTAAATAGAAATTCTTCCTGTTCTGTTTTTCCATGGCATTTGCTGAAATAATGGTCTATGTGTGAGTCAGTAGGAGGTGCTGTTTGAAAAGCTTCGTGACATATTCCTAGGTTTGTAGGTTTGGAGAGCCTAAGCTTTTCTTGGCTTCAGCCAGTACATGGAGAGGGAGAAATTAACAAAATTGAGAAAGTAGTATTTTTTAGTACTTAATGGGAATGTGGGCTATGTCTCTTCTCATTTAAGTATTACTTTACTTTGTTATCCTTTTCATACATTAATAATATGATGAGCTACCTCATAATCTCTGAATCTAAAAACTCTCCTTTCTTCTAGGTTCCATAAGAATACCAAAGAAGTAATTTTGACTTTCAGAAAACTTTCAATATGAAGGGAAATGAGATTTATAAGGAAGGGTTGGAGTGAATGATTATGTGCAGACTTCCCAGAGATGCTAAGGATGCCACTCATGAGACATTTACTGCCCTCCTTGTGAGCCAGACACTGTGCAGGTACAGGACTGTAGAGGGGAAAAGGAATTCCTATGGCTCCTGTCCTCAAGAGGGTCACACTCTAGAGAAGTAGCATGTAAGTGCCACCTAGTGTGGCAAGAATTTAGAAGAAATGGGAGAAGTGATTTTTTTTCTACTCTGAGTAATCAAGGAAGGCAGCTTCTCTGAGGAGAAAGTGTTTGAGTTGGGTTTTGAGGGATAGGTAAAAAGAGTGTAATTGGTATGTTGGGTAAGGCGGCAAGGAAGAGTTTCTGAGCAGAGAGCTGTTTTCAGATTAGGTTAAGATGCCTGCCAGCCTTGTGGCTTTATGACCTGAATATCCTAACAGAAGCACAATGAAAAGGCATTTCCAGCAGAAGGAATCAACCGATTGCCTTTGCAAAGGCAGAATAAGGGATGGAGGAGACTATTTCTCTGTCATATGGCCCCAAAAATAGATGAGTTAAAAGTGATAAATATCATGGTATCATTTCATCTGAGCTAATTATTCACAAATTCTTTAAGTAAAAGGTTTAGAGGATAAGTGGAAGGATTTGAAATCTAAAATAAAGTTAGGAGATTGCATTGTTTCTGTTCATTTGTCTGCTCAGAGATGATGAGAGTTAAAAATGATAGGACAACTGAACATTTTGCAATATAGTTTGCTTTGCAGCTTCTAACTTCTTTTTTAGTGCTGGGCTTAGGGAGGTATTATTTCTTTTTTCTTCCTGCTATGTTTGTGGATGATAAATGCATTCCTAGGCAGATTAACTTTTAACTATGATTTGAAACATGAGTTTTCAGTTATTGTGATACATTTGTTACATTTTGGATGATAAAATTGCAAAGTTCAGAATGACTATAAAATAAATGGTTAGCATCATTTAAGTTCTGAACCTTCTATGATATGTAGTTTTTAAAAATGTATTTTCCAGGAAAACAGTTGAAGATTTTGGCTTTGCAGTTTACTTCTGGCAGTGTTTTATGGAAATCAGACTAAAACTTCTGAGAAATAGATAAAAATGATTTAAATTTGGCAAGTAATAGAAAATTTGGTTCTATTTGTATAAAATTAAAGATTCCCTTAAAGAAATCATTGGCTATCAGTTTAGCATACTCTAGTATTAGCATTAAATCACCAGTATAATGATAAACAAGTACAGAAAAGGGAAGGCCAAGAATATTTGAGATTCAGTATTGTATGCAGAATAAATACAGCCAATTTTCAATTTTTCAGGGGCAGATTTTCAGCTAGATTATTAACTGGAATTCATGTTCCTATCCTCATTTCTCTAGCTCTACCATCAACTATTTTAATGATACTAAGTTATTAATCTAGAGCAGTGTTCTTTTTATTTTTTTGCTAAGTATTTTGGGATGGAATAGAGCAGTGTTCTTAACCCTGGGTGAAGTTTTGTCTGAGGAATTTTCTTTTTTAAAAACTGTTGATATTTAAACTAGAGACTCTGATTTAATTGCTCTGTGAGTGAGGCCTCAGCATTAGTATTTTTTTTTAAAGTTTCTTAGGTGATTTTAATATGTAGCCAAGGTTGGGAACCACTGATAGGGAGTATGGATAAGTGCAGAGAGAAATTCTAAATTTATGTTGGTCTCTACTGCTGATAAAAGGAATTACAGTTGACCTTTGAACAATGCAGTGGTTAGGGGCACTGAACACCCCCCCTTCCTTGCCATGCAGTCACAAATTTGCCTGTAATTTTTGACTCCCCCAAAACTTAACTAATAGCCTACTGTTGACTAGAAGCCTTACTAATAACATAGTCGATTAACACATATTTTGTATGCTGTATGTGTTATATACTTTTTTCTTACAATAGAGTAAGCTAGAAAAAAGAATGTTATTGAGAAAGTCATAAGAAAAATTTATTTATTATTAAGCGGAAATGGATCATCAAAAAGGCCTTCATTCTCATTGTCTTCACGTGGAGTAGGCTGAGGAGGAGGAAGAGGAAGGAGTTGGTCTTGTTGTATCAGGGGTAGCAGAGGCTAAAGAAAATCCACATATAAGTGAACTTGTGTAATTCAAGGGTCAATTGTGTATGTATTTTGTGTCTGTGTCAATTCCTAATAGATTAACTTTCTGTTCAGCTTTGTTCTCTTAGAACTAAATGTTCCATGACATGATTTCCGAGAGGGCATACTGTGAAACGCTGGTTCTGCACTACGTTAATAAATATTGTATGAGAAAAGTTCTATGGTTAGATAAGTTTGAGAAATGCAGCCGTATACAGTTTGAAAATATTCTTTTCCACAAAACTGATTGCAGCCTTTAATATGCTAGTTCTTTGCTTTTTATGAATTTGTTACAGGAATATATAGTATGCAGCACTTCCCAATATTATTTGATGGAATCATTTTTTTTCTTAGTAGAAACTCCAGTCTACAGATTTAAACAATCAGTGAATCATTTGGAAATTCTTTTTTCCCTGCCCAAGGTCTGTGTTAGGACTGGGTGTGATATAGTTATACAATGGAGGCTTTCTTAAGAAGTTCCTCAATGAGCCTCATGAGAGGGGTGAGAGCGTAAATGATTTCAGGCTACACAATTCTTTCCTAAAACACAATGGTTATCATTTTACATCCATGCTCAATGTTTCTTTGACAACTCTTCTGTTGCCTACCAGGTAAAGCTTAATAAATGTCCACCTTTGGTGTTGAACATTCATCACAGTCTGGTTCCTTCCTTCTTATTTAACTTTGTTTTCCATTGCTCCCAACCCAATCCCTCCTTGCATCAACCCCAAACCATGACCATTCCTGACTCCTAATGACTGTAGATAAAAATAACTCCCAAACTAGGAGGTCTTTTTCTCATCTTAATCTCTGGCTCTCTCCAGTAGTTGTAGCTAAAGGGGCATCATTTTGTGGGGTGTTCTGGACTGGCCCAGACTATTTTGACAGTTCCGATTTCTTTGTATGTTACACTTATATATCTGCATCACTTTGTTTGGATTTTATTAAAAAGTTAATTTTCTTGCATTGTTCTGTTCTTTTGAGTTGATACATTAACAGTCCAAATAACTTTTGAATTCTCAAATCGACTCAAGCATTTTGGAACCTAACACATTGTTTTGTGTGTATGGTTGGGGCTGAGTAACTTTGTAGAATTGTGACATCGCAGGACTGAAAGGAACCTTAGAGATTTCCTACGTTAGTGTACAAATAAGGAAAACTAGACCTAGAGAAGTTAAGTGATTTTTCTAAGTCATATGACCATCCAGTTGTTGAAGCTGGGGAAGAAACCCAATTCAGTGTTCTGTTTACTACACTGAAAGTTCACATCTTTTTAAAATCTGTGTACTCTTTCAAGAAAAATATTAATAAAAATTTCACATTTGTCTTTCTTATTAATGGGAAAGCACAGTAAATATTGTTTCTTAAATCAGAGAAGTAAGAAGTAGTGATGTCTTGTTCCCCGACCTCACATCCCCACAACATATACAAAAAGATGCTATGGTGGTTCTTAGGGAGCTGTTGTCTGATATAGGGCCTGGGAAGTAGGTTTTTAACAGTTGGGTGTTGTAGAGGTGATTATGATGTGCATTCCTCCATACACGTCTCTTCTTCCTCCTTTCTTCCCTCCCCGATCCATGCCAGGCTGTCATTTTGAATCCGTAAGTGAATGAAACAAATGAGAGATGTCAGTGCTGTAAAGAATACTGAACTAGGACCCATGGGACCTGGCTTCCAGCACAGTCACCAGCTGCAAAATCTTGGGCAAGTCATTTGGCAGCTGAGCTTCAGTCCTCTTACTTCCAAAATGGGGATAACTCCTCGTAGGATTGGTGTTAAAATCAGCTGAAATATGCACCCAACAGTGCTTTAGAAACAATAAAACACTGAGCAAATGTGAGAGGTGATTTGATTCTTCAGAGAAGACTCTTCCATTTCAGTGTTTCGATCTTCTAGGTAGAGGGAAGGCTGCAGGGCTGTTGTAGGATGAAGCTCCATGTCTTTAGATGCTTGGAAGAAAACACACACAGTTCTATAATATTTTTGGCAACTTGTCTCAGTTTGGAGTTGAGTGGAGTGGTTGTAACTTTTATTTGTGGTTACATTTTTTTGATTTTTATATGGGGAAATGATTTCATTTGTTGTTTTTATTTAAATATGTTGATGGTTTTGCATTTTAGAGTAAAAATATTTTCTTCCCTAGTGGAGAAATTCCTCCCTCCCTCCCCTTCCCTCCCTCCTGCTCCCCTCTCTCCCTCTCTCTCTCTCTCTCTCTCTTTCTTTCTTTCTTTCTTTCTTTCTTTCTTCTGTTAAGTTCTCATGTAATAGGATAGTTGGTCACTATTTGAAATATTATTTTTCCTTTGTTATGAAATGGAAAATTGTCAGGGACTGATAGGCTGTGGTTGGATGGGATTTGCTACCAATGAAGAATTATCAGGGCAAACTGAACTTTCATTTTGAATGCAAAAATTTTTCTGTTTCGCTTGGCAAAATGGGATAAAAAGAAAATCCAAGCAACTTCTTGTTTTAGGAGCTGCCAGTTCTCTCTGTGGCTCAAGGAAAGTTTCGTGTCTCAGCCACAAAAATTTGCTGTTCTGATTCTGATGGGCATTGTCTTTCCTCCTCATGCATGTTTTGCTTTCAGCTTGTGGCTTTGCACCTCTTTGCTTGGAGGTGATGAAAGTCCTTCCAAGGCTATACATCAACTCCTTCTATAGCCCACTGACCCACTGGTATGGGTAGTAAGAGCCCTGCATCTTTATCTGTATGGAAGCTTTTATTAAATATTGAGTGCAGGGCACTGTGTTAGACCTCTGCGAGGACACGATAGGATAGTAGATTCTGTTAGTTGTTGATTGTGACTAGAGGTACTTTGTTGGAGATCAGTGTAGTTACCAGTGGTGTAACTTACAAATTGGTACAGGCATGGTGGACCAGCGGGGGTCAGGTGACTAAATGCTCTGGTGCCCAGGGGAAGCCACTTACACAGGACCAGTAAGGTGAAGAAGGCCTGAGAACTTTGGGGAGGTATGCAAACAGGAAAGTAAAGGGACAGATATCAGGAAATTGGCATGAAGAATCTTGGTAGCATGTAGTGGAATGAAGAACAACACGAAAGAATGAAGGATGACTTCCAGGTTTCTAATATGAAAACGACAGACATAGTAACATCTCGCAGGGGAACTGTTTTGGAGGAAAAAAATATATAACTTTAATGAATATGTTCGCTTTGAAGTCTAAGTGAAGATGTTCGGAGGAGCACTCAGGAGAGAGAGAGCAGGGCTGGAAATAGTGACTTACCAGGAATTAACTTGCATTCCAGAAACAGGGAATTGGTTCATGTAGAATTGCCTGTAAACCAGGAGTTTTCTTCTCTCTTTAATATTACAGAAAATAACAACTGTATTTTATGGTACTTATGGAGTTTAAGAAAGCCATTTGAAAAAAATGGCTAAAAATTGTCCTCTAGGAAATGTAGAGATAAATGTATTCTTTTCAAAGTGTGGGTGTGAATTGGAATAACTCGAGCTGCAGCTGAAGGAAGAAAGCCTCATTTATTTGACTCTTGCAGTCTTTGCTCTCTTCCTGTCCCAGCTCCTTCCCCCTGACTCCTCTCCCCTCTTTTTGGTCTCAGTGCTTCCGAGATGGAGGCCAGCGTCTCACTGCCGCATGGGCATCAGCATGTGGGTCACCCAGAGTTCACAGACTTGAAAGTCCCCTTATTCCAAAGAGCCTCATGTGTCACATCAGTGTCCTCTGGGTTTTGTGGCACAAGGATAATGAGAAAGGATGCCCAGAGGCTACTTGTGCCCATGGAGTCATGGCCTTTTGTTGTGAAAAGAGCACCAGATGGAGAGAAAGCAGAGGGAGATAGTCTCAGCCCTAGAACATCTTCTGGGCCTCTGGTTCCTTATTCATTCCTTATTCATCAAGGGCTGGTAGAGCCATGCGGTCTCCAAAGCACTGAAATTCTGTTTTTTTCTTTTGTCTTCTTTCATTCAATTGCCAAATAAAAATTGGATATATTTATGGGGTACACCATGATGTTTTCCACCATATTGTGGAATGGCTAAGCCAAGGTGATTGACATATGTGTTACCTCCTATGCTTATTATTTTGTGCTGAGAACACTTAAAATCTACTCTCAGCAATTTTCAAGTATACAATACGTTGCTATTTATTATATTCATATTGTACAATAGGACACTGAATTATTCCTTCTATCTAAGGGAAATGAGATTCTGTTTCTTCAGTGTACAGAAGGAAGATCCATAGCCATACCTAAGTGTTCCCAATAAATCAAAGCAGCGCCCACGTAGCAGCTCATAGAGCACATTTGTTCTTCATGTGAGATTTATGCAGCACTTCCATATTTGCCAAGGCTTTTATTTTCCTAAACTCTCCAGTGAAGTAGGGCCACAGGAAGGTCTTCAGTGGTGAGCCTGCCATTGGCATTCATCCAGAGTAATCTTCTCGAACGCCATGCGGCGATGAGAAATGGGATCAGGTGCAACAAGGAGTTCACGATTTGCCCTGAGCCTCATGACTAGCTATTGTTAACCAAATTTTGGAAAGAAATGGTAATTTTTCTTTGAACATAAGACAACATTGTTTTTTATCCCTCATTCTGGTGAAAGCACTGTCTGTAAGTTAAGCAATAGAACTGTCTTAGAAAAGACTGGGCTGGAAAAAGAATGAAATTCACAACATAGTTTTTGTTCTGAGTTTACTTTATATAATGTAATAATGTAAACTCCCTTTGTTTAGTGATAACATTCCTTGCAGATTTTATTTACTATTTGGCTACTAAAAGGTGTTGGTTGTGTAGGAGGAAACCAAAGTTATACTAGAGCACTTGTACCAAAATATTTAACCATAAACATGTAGAGCTAACATGAAATGTAACGACTACTCTTTATCCATATTGAAGAAAGCTGTCTTGTGGTTTCTTTATATGCAAAAGTTTAAGGTATTATAAGTCAAATTAGGTTCTAAAGCAATTATAGGCTGTCTTTCCCTTTTTTTCGACCTCTTAAATCCCTAAGATCAAAAATATTTACACGTGCAACTCATAGATACTTGTTATATCTTAAGATGGTGGTTGTAGCTGTGGAATAAAAAGTTATTCAGTACATATTGAATGAATGAATGAAATGATGAATTTGTTCACTAAAAAAGATTTTTGAGCCCACTAGTGTGTGCCCCAGGTACTGTGTTAGGCCTTAGGAATACAGTGGTGAACAATTATGATATGGATTCTGCCATTTTACTGAGGAATCTAGACAAAATACAAGGAAATAAGTAAATAGAATAGTTAGTAATTATAATACATTATAATTAATAAATATTATAAATCTATGAAAGAAACCAATGAGGAGGGACTTATTAAATGAATGAACACATCAAGTAAAAAGGAATTCTTCAAATTTTTTAAACAAAGTATTTCTTTGGAGGGAGAAGCTAGATTTTAAATCACTTGCATTGAATAGATAAAAAACTTTAAATATTTATTTCAACTTTCAAAAGCAGTTCTTTGCCGTTCCCTTTAGGCCAACAAATTTAAGAAATCTTATCCATTAAGGACATAATTGTATTTTCTTTCACTTGTCTTTATTGGAATTCTTTTACAGTTCTTCCAAAACAATAATACATTCCTTAGAGCTGAGCCTCAGCGGGAATAATGAAGCATCTTATTTGATGTATTATTCCATTACCTATGATGTCAAGGCAGTTGGTAAATAATTTCTTTTTATAGACCAGCCAAAGGGATGGTAGTGAGGGAGGATGGGGGGAGAAAGATTTAACCTAAACAGTCCTGTCCCCAGGAAATGATTTTGGGAAGCTCTGTCATGTGGCAGTTGCTGTTAATTATCTACTCTGTGTTGGGCAGGCTTGGGGTCTTGTTTCCCTTTTAAATCAGGGCAGCACTTGGATTGTGGTTTTGCTGTCGTGCCCTTTCTTCATGCTGGAATTTTTCTAGAGCTTGTTGCAGATTCAGAGGCAGATGTTTGTCTTCCTGAGTGAGGTTAGGGGATGATTTGGTGCCATCTAGGCTGATTTTTTTTTTTTTGCTTTCCCTGAACAAACACTGTTGCTGAATGCAGCAGTGACATCAGCTCAATAGAAATGTTACGGTGGCGCCTTCATGCCCTGGGCTAGTCAAATATTGATAAATCTGAAAGATACTAATCAGTTGTAATTACAGAGAAGATTTTATCATTTGTATTTTAGGAAACTGATAGCTTCCTCACTTCTGGATGAGGGATAACTTGGCCATGGGGTTAACAATGTGGTTATACAGAGTAAACTTAACATAAGGGATTCTTTTTTTTTTTATTGTGGTAAAATATAGCATAAATTTAACTATTTTAGCCATTTTTTTTTTTGAATGAGAAAATAACTTTATTTCATTTTGGGGAGTGGGCAGACATCCAGTCTCAGAACTTCTGGAACTGCTTCTTGGTGCCGGCAGCCTTGGTGACCTTGAGCACGTTGAAGTGCACTGTCTTGCTCAGGGGCCGGCACTCGCCCACTGTGACAATGTCGCCAATCTGCACATCCCTGAAGCAGGGGGACAGGTGCACAGACATGTTCTTGTGGCGCTTCTCAAAGCGATTGTACTTGCGGATGTAGTGGAGATAGTCTCGGCGGATGACAATGGTCCTCTGCATCTTCATTTTGGTCACTACACCAGACAGGATCCGCCCTCGGAT
>CAUYPO010082711.1:0-23793 GCA_963574435.1 Cheirogaleus major | reverse complement strand
TCTCACATATTCCTACACTTACCGGGTACTTACACTGTGAGAGTCATTTTTGAAATCACTCACGGGGCCAAAAGAAGAATGTGCATCCATAGTGGCTGGTGCAGCACTTTATTACAATGTAACTCTGATTTTATTGCATCCCAAAGAATGTATAAATGGAGCGAATTGACTTAAAACACTGCTCCCGTGGTATCCCGAAGGGAAGCGAGAGCCCAAGGCAAGCGGACGGCAGTTTCTACAGATTTCACAAAGTGCATCCGGAAACGCACGGGGGGATCTGCGTGAGGATTCTACAGCTGGTCTTGCCTGGGAAATGTCAAAACAAAGAATAAAGGAGATGCGAGGGAGAGGATGTGAGGAGGCCAAGAGGGAGCGTGGTGAATAATGCCGCAAAGAAAGAGCAGATAAGGTGGAAACCGACTTGGTGAGCGCAGCTCCGGTTTAGAGTCTCACTGGAATGTAGCCAGGCGAGAGTTCAAAGAGAATCAGCAAAGAAGTGTAAAATAGTACCAAGATCCACCAGCACTTTGAAAGAGCAGGAGTTAGACATAATCCCCCCTGCAAGAGCTCAGAGGAGAGAGCAGCTGCCAAAGCAGATGCTTACAGAGAATGGGGTGGTACAGTAGGAAAGATAGACAATGCAAACCTCCACGCGCAAAGCCAAGTGTCGGGAGGCTTTTTGTCGGGAACCAGATAAGCGCTTCTCCCTTTTAATGGGCACTGAATGCCGGAGAGTTTGTTTGTGAGAACAGCCGGAAGGCAAGTCAAGTAAATCATCTCTTTTATGAAAACCGCGGATAATGGAAGAGGGAGGGCATCCGTGAAACGAGAGCTCCGGTCCGGATGGACCCTCCTGTTTGCAGAAATGATAAGGGAAGATACTCAGACCAAAAAAAAAAAAGGAGCTGTCCCTAAAGGAACCACCGGAGTAGAACGTGTTTACAGAAAAGTGCTTACGGTCTAAGTGTCTGGTTCAGTGAATCGTGGTTGAAATCCAAAGCTAATCTCTACAGGAATAGACACCCGGCATGCATGGTGGCTTGTGCTGAACTTAAAAGAGGCCATAAGACAGGGGAGTGGCAGGGGTATAGGATAGCAGACTCACCGGTCTGGTGTGGCTTCCTCAGTTTACCAGCGAGGGGCAGAGTGCTTCAATCCTTCCCAAAGCCAAGTGTGCTTGGCCGAGTCTAAGCTCCAAGGTGAATCCGGCATTCAGCAAGAAACTAGACGGCATTGGTGGTCTCCCAAAGGATGGGTTGGAACCCCCGCCACTCAGGTAGTCCGTCCAAACCTAGCTCTGGTGCCAAATGCAGGTCCATACTCTTCCTTAGTCACTGAGGAGCCTGTCAACTAGAAGTAGTTCTTCCATCGTTGGCTATTTGCAAGAAATTCCCGGCACCGTGCAATTCTTGCCCTGGTGACTGGTAGTCAAAGGGTGTCAGCTCCAGGACCTGAGCAGACAAAGACAGATGGGATGAGATGAAGTAGTTACGTGAGCGCCCTTAGGAGCAACTGCGGGTGGCAGGAAAAGCAACAGTCTGACCCTAAACCCAGGCTCAAGGAGCTTCTGTTGCTGAGCCCAGCTTGCAAGGGACAAAGTCTGACCCTCCTTCAGCCACATTCTCCCCTGCAAGGACTCCAAGATGTCAAAGCCTTGTTATGTAATTTAGATGCCACTCTGGGTATCTGGGAACCTGGACGTCCCCAACCAAATGGTTCTGCATTCACTTCCAGGACCAGCGTGGTTTGCGCCCTGTGTCACATGGGTAAAGCACACTGCTATTTGCAGGAGTGGCTGGGTGGTGGCTACCTGGGCGGGGGTCGATGGAATAAGGTCACTCGTTTTCAGGTGAGTGGAACGTGAATGCCCTTTTGGGGAGGTGGACGGAATATGGACATGCGTTCAGGAGCCGGCTGGAATAATAGGGACATGCAGGCTGGGGTCTCCACCTGTGAGCACTGAGGATGCTTGGACACAGAAGTGGGCATGGGAAGAGAAAGGGATGGGTCTCAGGTACGGCCAGGTCCCCAGCACCTTCCCCGGTTCACTCCCACCCACGTCTACTTTGCACCTGTTCCTCCAGGTTGTTACAAAGGTGTGTTTTGTGGAAATCGAAATATAGAACATACATTCCTTTACCCATTTGCTGGGTTGTAGCTTTAAAATGTTTAGACATAGATTAGGTGATTCGCCTGAGGGTCGTTGCCCTGGGTCTTGCAAAATAAAAGATAAGTCGGGTCAGGATCTGGGTCCAGGACTCCCAAATCCAAGTTCTGTGTGTTTCCACACAGCTGCCTCTCAGGATTTATTGGAACAGAGAAGAAATAATGTTGGAAATAGATAAAAGGAAGGAGAAAATACTGCATTTATTAGTAAAAAGGAATGGGAAGAATTTTTCAGTATGTTATATTATCTGGTTATGTTATATGTTTTTTATGTTATGCTATGCCATGCCATTCTAGGGTATGTTATGTTATATATCACACTATGCTATGTTAGGCTATGTTACATGCTATATACTAGGTTATGCTATATCATGTTATATGTTGTTCTATGTTATGTTATGCTCTGCTATGGTATATCATGTTGCTATATGTTTTGCTATGCTATGTTATATTATGTCATGTTTTTATGTTGTTTTGTGCTATGTTGTGCTGTGTTGTATGTTATGATGTTATGTTACATGATATGCGATGTTTTGCTATGTTATATGTTATGCTGTGCTGTGGTATGTTTTATGCTGTTATCCTATGTTGTATGTTATGATGTTATCTTATGCTATGCTGCGTTGCATTATATATAATTCTATGCTATTTATGCTATGTTATATGTTATTTGATGTTTTATGTTAACTATGCTATTCTATGCTATACTGTGTTGTATGTTATGCTGTGCTGTGTTATGTTTTATGCTGTTATCCTATGTTGCATGTTATGCTGTTATATTATTCTATGCTATATGTTATGCTGTGCTATTTTATGATATAAGTTATGTTATATTATGTTCTATGTTAGCCGTGTTGTGCTGTGCTGCACTGTGTTATGTTACATGTTGTGCTATGCTAGGCTATGTCATGTATCACTTATTATAAAATATGTGAGGCATGTTCAGTTGTGCACAGTAGGTGTTTTAATATGTAACGTGTGTTATATTATGTGATCCATGTTATGTAATGCACAGTATGGTATGCAGTTTAAAAAAAAAGACACTATTTAAAGGACTTTGAAGAAACTGAGGACAAGTGAAGCTGGCCACGAGGCAGGGAGAGCAAGAGAGATGAGCATCGCAAATTCAGGGATTCCTGTAGATTTCAGGCCAAGAAGTAGAGGAGTTTTTTTTTTTATATGCAGTAAAGTAGTGCTGAGGGAACAAGAAAGAGTTTCATTTATGACATTACAGGAAAACACAGTCATTTTCTCTCAACGGATGAAGAAGAAATCTGAGGCTGCACTCAAGAGATAACTTTATATGTCACGGGGGACAGAATCAGGAGAAGATGTCACGGTTTTGAAGAGTAAAAATGAACAAGTTCAGAACAGACCAGAGAAAATTAACAATAATGGAAGAGTTTTCCCCTTCGATGTATTCAGAGAAAATGGAAAATCGACACTGTATAGCGAGGCTTAGAAAAACGAAATATGAAGTGACATCTATTAAGTAAAGAGACAACCTTTACCCGAGCTCAATGTGAAATCATATTGGGATTAGATAAACTGCCAGGGCAGGGATATAGTTTGCCCAAGATTTATTCTACAATAATTTGGAACAATAATACCTCGAAAAGTAAACTGATGAGGATGGAACACAGTGAATGCAAGCAGGTAATAAGAAAACCCGTTTATACGCAAATATTTTTTTTAAAATAGGGTGTATCTGATGACATAGAAAATAAAGTTGTGAGCATCAGAGCCTTTTCTGGGGTTCTTGGAAAAATACAATATGACATAGACATTCTGATTTAGCTTAGCCATGGCAAAGTAAGGAATCACATGATATGTCAAACAGCGAAAGCACAATGCACTCTATTGATTAAGTTGTTTTGTTTATTTGATATGATGGATGCATTTTTTTTTTTAATTTCATGGTATTACAGGGATACAAACGCTTTGGTTACATAAATTGCCTTTGCCCCACCCAAGTCAGAAGCTTCAAGCGTGTCCATCCCCCAGACGGTGCACACTGCACCTGTTAAGTGTGAATTTACCCATCCCTTCCTCCCCCCTCCCACCTGCCTGATACCCAGTGAATGTTATTTCCATATTTGCACATGAGTGTTGATCTATTAGTACTAATTTGCTGGTGAGTCCATGTGGTGCTTGTTTCTGCATTCTTGGGATACTTCACTTAGTAGAATGGGCTCCAGCTCCATCCACCTGGTTACTACAAGAGGTGCTAGATCTCCACTGTTTTTTGTGGCTGAGTTAGTGAATAACATAACCACTTTTCTTTTGATTTCCACGACATTTGCTAAAATCATTGGCTGCACTTGCTTTGGAAAACGTAGTCAGGAAAAGACGGGTGAAATTCTTTCTAGACTAGTAATAAAGAATGTCAGCTATAGAGTTGTAAAGTTTGGTGACGTTTGTTTAAACCACAATTCTGGGTGTGTTTCTATTTATTAGGAACCCAAACAGTTCCGGTGGCTTTTTGGGGGGTTGTGGTGGGGGTGGGAAAACATATCTTGGATATGAAGGAGTGAAAAACTGAACATCCCAGAATTGAGATGATATTAAAATCAGAATATTGAATATTGCCATTTCTTTTTTCAGACAAAGAAAATTGTTCTTCGAAGCCACCCAGCCTTGTAAACAAACTGCATTTTGTGCGGAACGCTCATCGTTAAACGGTTTGTTACGGCCTAAATGAATGTCAAGGAGAGCTCCGGCGTCGTTCGTGGCTCAGTGATTTTTCATCCAATTTCTTTCTTTTCACCTTGGCAGAATGACAGCCCGACTCATTATTTTCCCTCTCAGCCCCTTTTATATCTTGATAGGCAAAGGAATTCATTTTTAAACAAAGGTCAAGCAAATGACAAGCTCTGGATGCCTGTTCAGGCGGAAAATTTATGTGGATAAATAGATGAGCCGCACACAGCGATTCTAGAGGCAAAATAGTCGGGCAACCTGGAAATGGCAAATTTAGTGGAAAGGGTGACACACTTCTAATGGCACTTACTGTATAATCTTTATGCATCTATAGTCTGGGCTGTCCTCAAGACAAGGTATGGACTAAGCCACATGTTGGCAGTCACTTTTTCACTAACGAGTGTGCTTTCCTGAGTAAGGATGTCCGCCTTGGTGTCAGGGTATCTCTTTACATTTTGGCGATGTCTGGCTTTCTGAGGATCCGGCAATCACTCATCATTTCTGGGGAAACTGAGGCTGGAGAAGTCGTCAGGGTGACTCTGACGCACACCTGTGCGCTAAGCATCTTTGGTCCACGAGGCAAGAACTGTCTAGTCTTGGTTTTCTTTCCTCTACACAGCAACTTTGGAACTTTGGAAGGTGTTCACAATCAGTTGTCCTTCTTTTTTTATTATTTGTTTTATTTCAGAGTGTGACGAGGGGTACAAACCCTTTGGTTATAGAAATTGCCTTTGCACCATCCAAGTCAGAGCTACAAGCCTGTCCATCCCCCAGACAGTGTGCTCCTCATGCACCTGTTAGGTGCAAATTTACCCATCCTTGAATGATGTAACCGAAGTGTCCGCCAAGTCTCTTCTCAGCACCTGAAACCTGAACAATCCAAGTTACCAAATACAGACAGTGAGACCCACCTCTGACTTTACTTTTTTTTTTTTTTTTGCTTGCTGCAGACAATTTTGATGTACTTGTGGCTTTCTGAAGGGTACCAGATAAGGCAACTTCTTCTTCAACAGTAGACAGTATCACTTTTTCTTCTGTCTACATCATTTTGAGTGACGCTGCTGAATATACTGTTTGCGGTTTATTTATTATTTTTAAACATAAGGGGGAAGAAAAGTGAGACTTTAAAATATATTAAAACTTGGCCGGATATGGTGGCTCATGCCTGTAATCCTAGCACTCTGGGAGGCCGAGGCAGGAGGATCACTTGAGGTCAGGAGTTCAAGACCAGCCTGAACAACAGTGAGACCCCGTGTCTACAAAAATAGAAAAATTAGCCGGGCATAGTGGCAAGGCACCTGTACTCCCAGCTACTCGGGAGGCTGAGGCAGGAGGATCGCTTGAGCCCAAGAATTTGAGGTTGCTGTGAGCTATGATGATGCCACGGCACTCTAGCCGGGGCAACAGAGTGAGACTGTCTCAGAAACAAACGAAAAATAAACAAAAAAATCCCTCATTTTCACTATTTTAAATGACACTTTAATTATTAAAAAAAAAAAGTGTTATCAAACAAAGGGAAAATCATCCCAGATTACTACCTAGAGTGAGTTATATAGTGATGGTATACAACATCCTTTGTAAATTCAATTTAAATTTAAATACATCATGCAGTTCATTTTATTGAATAATTGCACCATGATTTGGTTATTCTGTTTTCTTTTCTTTCTTCTTTCCTTCCTTTTTTTCCTTGCTTTCTTCCTTCCTTGTTTTTAACTTTCTTTTTTTCTTTCTTTCTCTTTCTTCCTAAAATCTTACTAATAACAAAGAAAACAACACGTATATTTGTATGGGGAAAGTCTAAATCTTTGTCCAGCAGTTTTCTTAAAATAAATTCCCATGAGTGTGGTGCTGGCTATAATGTAGGGTTTTTATTTTGGAGATGTGGTATGACTCATTTAACTACTTTGCTTTCTCAAATGCTTCCATTCATTAACACCTGACTTGCTATTATAATTTATTTCTATTGTGTCTACATGATGTGTGGAAATCTCTTCTTTTGAAAATGTTTTCGATAGGAAATATATTTCAAACATAAAGTACTACAAAGGAGCTAATACAATATTAGCTCATATAATTAATACCTTATAAATGCTCAACATAGCTCTTAAGGGCCTGAATATTTTGCAATGGTTTGGTGATCTTCTTAATTCATTTCTTAACTTTTAAATTGTTTTCTCTCTATTTTTGAAAGATAGTCTTTATCCAGTTAAAGAGGTATTTTTCATTTGAGTTTACTAATTTTTTAAAAATCATGAACAACTATTAACAATTATGGAATGCTTTTTTAAAATTATCATTCTTATCCTTTAATCTGCTAATATGGTGGATCTTAATTCATATATTTTCTAATGATCCAATATTCTTGGAATCTAGGATAAACCCAATTTGGTTATGATGGATATTTCTTTGTTTTTTCCCCCCTCCCTTTGGCTAACTAAATTCACTTTGCTGTTTTCTGGTTTTGTTTTTAATTTTTTTTTTAAAGATGGGGTCTTGCTATGTTGCCCAGGCTGGTTTGGAACTCCTGGCCTCAAGAGATCCTCCAGCCTCAGCCTCCCAAAATGCTAGGATTACAGGCATGAGCCAGTGTGCTAAGCCACTTTGCTATTTTCACTAAACATATTTATATCCATATTCATAAATAAATTCGCTATAGGTTTCTTATAAGACTCCGGTTTAGTTATACTTAATTTGCTTTATTTTGAAAATATTTTTACTGTAGGTTATAATGTTCTCATAAACTTAGATAAGGAAATTGAACATTTGGGACCGTGACAGGAACCAGATGGCGTACTTAAAAGGTAATGAGATGCAGCTTGTTTATAGGAATGTTTATCAAAGTGTGAGGGACATTATAACAGAGGAGATTAGGACACAGACACACACAGAGGGAAGACTATGTGAGGACACAGGAAGAAGACATGTCTACATGCCAAGGAGAGAGACCTCAGAAGTTTCTTCTTATAAGGACACCAGTCCTATTGGATTAATCCAGTATGACCTCACCTTAACTAATTCCCTCTGCAGGGGATCTATTTCCAAATAATGTCCCATTCTAAGTGACCCATGTGAAGGACTTTAACATATCATTTTTTTGGGGGGAGTGGGATGGGGCAGGAGAGAGACTCAAATAACCCATCACATTGCTGTAGAGATATGTGTAAACGTGCTTCTTTTATCGGTTGGTAGAATGTGATTCCAGGTTACAGAGAGAGGGGAGACTAGGAACGAGAGAGTAGAAAGCAAATAGATTTATTTGGGAAAGACCGAAAAGTTGACTTTAGCCTCTGTCCTGTGTCCAGTTCTCCAGAAATGAGTGTTGTGGCTACACATGGACACAAGGCGGGCTGAGGAAGGGTCTCCCTTGTGCAGCCTGGCAGAACCTCTTCTAAGAGGAAGAAGGAGGGATGGACGAGAGAACACACCGGACTCTACATCTTCTCCCGCCTCAAGGACTGTGGGAAGAAAGACAAAAACCCCAAGAGTACTTTCTTTTTGAAGCTGTTAAATTATCGCCGAGAATAAGTATCTTTGAAGACTGTGTCTGAGAATGATAACTTTTATCGCTTAGAGTTTTCCAGAATCAGAATTCTATTATTAACATGTCTTTTAAAATGCCGCAGGGCAGATGTTCTTCTGATGGGTTTATTCGTTTTCAACAACCTCACTCTTTTTATTATTTGATCCATTTGCTTACGTATTCTCAAAACATTGTCCTTTCATTGACACAGGTTGTATTCAATGATGGGAAAGGCAAACTGTTTGCTTTTGTGTCCTTGGTAAAGTCAGCAGAGTTGTAAATGCTATGCGTCTACCATTGCTCAAGTGGATAAGGAACTTTCTGGAATGTTCCAGAACTTTCCAGAACATTCCAGAGGAGTATGCCAAAGACAGTAATGTGTGTCCAGATTCACTGGGCATTTTATCTCAGAATGAAGGACTGTGAAAGGAAACTAAAAGTATACGGGACACACCCTGGTTTTCTTTCCATTCCTCAACACTGACCTCATTTGTATAATAGTGTAGTTAAAAAAATACTGCTTACCTTCTTAACAGGATAATGTTATAAAAGGAAAATATCAACCTTACAGTATTTAACGCAAATGTATTATAGAGTCTGTTATATTTTTATTAATCACTTAAATTCTCATTTGATTAAAAAATGTCTTCCAAAGAAAGGGTCTTCTCAGAAGGTATGAGAGAAATATATTTATAATTACCTTATCTGTATTAATTATTTTACAATAAATAAGGCAGTTTCTTTTCATTTTATAGTATATTTAACCATTCTAGACCATTACACATTTTATGAAATTGTGTATCCTGTGCCTAAATATTTTAATGCTAACTTCCATTTAAACAACACTTAAACATTTTTATGACCTTATCTCCTATACTTATTTGACTGTCATGAAAAGCCTGTGAAATATCCAGACCCTTTACTATTCTCCTCTTTAACAGGCAAGGCAGTTTAGGATTTGTTTCATCTCAAGGCTAAGCAGTCCTAAATGATAAGCTTTGTCTCTTCAACTCTGAAAGTGTGCAAGTTCTATTGCTGTTTTTCTTTTCTCTCCCTAATCTTTTAAGTGACCTTTTCAAAAAACATATATATCCAGGCCACATTTTTGAGAGTCAGAGATATCCCTGTCTCTCCACCATTGGCAGTTTTTTTGTATTGTGCAAAGTCAAATCCTCAGCAGACATTTCATAGCAGAGATGCCTGTGTGAGATTCTGGAACACCTCCCAGTTGTCAAAGTTGAAATTCTGCTTGGGATGGCTGAGGATGAATGTGGAATTCCCTAAGTAGTCACGTGTAGGAGGGTGAAGGTGGTTGAGAATTCAGAAGAACAAAACCCTGTATGAAAACATGGCATCTCACTGGAATCAAGGCATGGGTTGAGATACATGCTGGCTCTTTAGAAGGCAGATGAGCATTCTGCTCTGGAATCCAGATGGGATTATTGATCCAGGAGATAGAGGTGACATGTTTGTCAATTTAACTAGAATAAGTTCAAAGCAAAATTTAAAAAAGTGGACATTGTCTCCATAAAGATGAAATATGGATACATCCATAAGGAGCTCTATGTAACTAGGGCAAGAGGGGTCTTTACATGCCATGTGTTAGCAGATGTGTGTGTGTTTGTGTGTGTATGTGCATGCGTGCATTTCCATCCACACAGGCACCTGAATTCTGATTTCAGCATGCACTCTGTGAAATAAAACAGCTCCATTCTCAGCTAACTCCTTGGGGATGAAACAAGAAAGTAATAGTGAGCACCAGCAATAAAAACTTTCCACGAACTAAGCATAGAAGGAATATATCTCAAAATTATAAAAGCCATTCCTGACAAACCCACAGCTAACATTATATTGAATGGAGAAAAGTTCAAATCATTCCCACTAAGAAGTGGACAAGGGTGCCCAACATCACCACTTCTATTCAACATAGTGCTGGAAGCCCTACCCAGAGCAATCAGGCAAGAGAAAGAAATAAAGGGTGTCCAAATCAGGAAAGAGGAGATAAAGCTGTTGCTTTTTGCTGATGATACCATCTTATAGCTAGAAAACCCCTCCTACAAGAGAATACTGGAATTGATAAATAAATTCAGCAAAGCCTCAGGTTACAAAATCAATGTACACAAATCAGTAGCATTCCTGTACACCAACAGCAGTCAAGCTGAGAATCAAATCAAAGTCTCAATACCTTTCACAAAAGCAACAAAGAAAATGAAATACCTAGGAATATAGTTAACCAAGGCAGTGAAAGGTCTCTACAAGGAGAACTACGAAACAATGAGGAAAG
Source organism: Cheirogaleus major (assembly GCA_963574435.1). Taxonomy (NCBI): domain Eukaryota; kingdom Metazoa; phylum Chordata; class Mammalia; order Primates; family Cheirogaleidae; genus Cheirogaleus; species Cheirogaleus major. The sequence continues at coordinate 13,123 of CAUYPO010082711.1, read as the reverse complement.
AAATTGCAGATGACAAGAACAAAGGGAAAAACATCTTGTTCATAGATCAGTAAAATCAACATTGTTAAAACGTCCATACTACTGAAAGTGATTTACAGACTCAATGCAATCCCCCTCAAAATATCAACGTCATTTTTTTTTTTTTTTGCAGACCTAGAAAAAAATAATTCTATGCTTTGTTTGGTGCCAGAAAAGAGCCTGAGTAGACAAAGCAGTCTTAAGCAAAAAGAACTAACCTGGGGGCATCACATTACCTGACTTTGAGCCATACTATTAATACAAGGCTCTAGTAACCAAAGCAGCATGGAATTGGCACAAAAATAGAGACAGAGACAATTGGAACAGAAGAGGGAACACAGATATAAAACCATCCACATGCAGCCAGCTGATCTTTGACAAAGCAGATGGCAATTCACAATGCAGAAAAGAAGCCCTATTCAATAAATGGTGCTGGGAAGATTGGATAGCCACGTGCAGTAGAATGAAACAGGATCCATATACCTTACCACTCAAAAAATTAATTCAGGATGGATAAAAGACTTAATGTAAGGCATGAAACCATGAGAATGTTGGAAAAACTCTTCTAGATCTTGGCCTAAGCAAAGAATTTATGAAGAAGACCCCAATGACAATCACAGCAACAATAAAAATAAATATTAATAAATGGCACTTGATTAAATTTAGAATTTTCTGCACACCCAAGGAAATAATCAACAGTGCAAATAGACAACCCAAGGAATGGGAGAAAATATTCACAAGCTATACATGCAATGAAGGGCTAATAACCTGAATCTATAAAGAACTCAAACAAATCAGAAAGAAAAAAACAAACAACTCCATTAAAAAGTGCACAAAAGACATGAACGGAAGCTTTTCAAAAGAAGAAAGACTAATGGCCAACAAACATATGAAAAAAATGCTAAGTGTCACTAATCATCAGGAAAATGTAAATTAAAACCAGAATGTGATATCATCTTACCCAAGATAGGATGGCATTTATCAAAAAGTCCAAAAACAATAAATGCTGGCATGGATGCTGAGTGAAAGGAACATGTATACACTGTTGGTGGGGCTGAAAATTAGTACAACCTCTATAGAAAACAGTATGGAGATTCCTCAAAGAACTAAAAGTCAACCCCCAATTCGATCCAGCAATCCTACTGCTGAGTAGCTACCCAAAGGAAAAGAAGTCATTTTATCCAAAAGACAGCTGCATTCAAATGTTTATTGCAGCACAATTCACAACTGCAAAGATGTGGAATCAACCCAAGTGCCCATCAATTCATGAGTGGATTAACCAAATGTGGTATATATGTGATGGAATACTACTCAGTCATAAAGAAGGATGAGTTAAGACCTTTTGCAATAATTTTGATGGAACTGGAGAATATTATGCTAAGTGAAGTATCTCAAGAGTGGGAAAACGAGCTCCACATGTTCTCGCTATCAAATTGGTATGAACTGATCAACACTTATGTGCACATATAGTAGTAACATTCATCGGGTGTCAGGCAGGAGGGAGGGAGGAGGAGTGGATGGGTAAATTGACACCTAATGGGTGTGGTGCACACTGTCTGGCAGATGGTCATGCTTGAAGCTCTGACTTGGATGGGGCAAAGGCAATATATGTAACCTAAACATCTGTACCCCTGTAATATGTTGACATAATAATAATAATAATAATAAACATATAGGAGAAGTCGAAAAAGGAAGAAGCTGAAGAGTATGAAATGTGAGCAGAGCTTTTAAAGATTTATCAAGAGATGGTGTAAACACCTGATTTCTGTATTTAAAATGAAGACCTGCTCATGAACATGAGGTGTTATTCTTACGTCTGAGACACAGTTCTTTCTTTTTCCTTTTAATTTTAGTTGGCACGTAATAATTGTGCTGTGTGCATTAATGGGATACAGAGTGATATTTTGAAACACGTACGCGATGTGTAATAATCAAATCAGGGTAATTATCGTATCTATTCCCTCGAACATTTATCAGTTCTTGTGTCGGGCACATTCATAATCCTGTCTTCTGGCTTTTTGAAAATATGGAATAAATTACTGGTAACTATCTTCACCCACCAGTGCTATAGAATGATAGAACTTATTCCTCTTGTGTTTGTATAATTTATATCCATTGACCAACCTCTCCCATCCTGCCCTCCTGCCATGCTTCCAAGTCTGCGATAACCACCCTTCTCTTCACTTGTTTTTAGCATATGTATGAGTAAGCTTTTTTTTTTATAAAGAATATTCATGCTTTCTTAAGTTTTAAAGCCTTCTTTTATTTCTTGATATTTGTAGAAGCTATCGTTCCAACAATAGAATAGGACCACACATGTGTTTGGTGCTAAATTTTTGCCCCCAAAATTCATATGTTGAAGTTCTAACTCTATACCTTAGAATATGACTGTGTTTGGAGATGGGTCTTTAAAGAGGTGATTAAAGTAAAATGAGGTGACTAGGGTGGACCCTGATCCAACAGGACTGGTGTCCTTATAAGAAGAGAAGATGAGGACACAGACACACACAGAGGGACGACCCCGTGAGGACACAGAGAGGAGACGGCGTCTACACGCCCAGGAGAGAGGACTCAGGGGGAACCAGCCCTGAGACACCTGGATCTGGGGCTTCCAGCCTCCAGGACGTGAGAGAATTAATGTCTGTGGTTTACGCTTCCCAGTCTGTGTTATTTTGTTATAGCAGCCCGAGAAGACTAATATAACAAGACACTTCTTATAATATAATGAAGAGAACATAGACTATATCCTAACTATTGGTTCCAATTTTTAAAGATTACTATAGATGTGACCATTAACTACATTCATCAGTATATACACTTTCTCCAATAAAGGATCTTGCACGTTTAAGTATTAAATTAATTAAAAAGATATTGTACCACCAGGCTTATTCCTTTCATAAAAATGAATGTAAAAAGAAAAATACTATGTTTGATGTAAATCGTACTATGAATGCATTTTTTGTGAGATTTGAACAGCTCCACGTCCAGGAACGACTTCAGGTCTGTTTCTGTGTCTAATTGCAACCGTGGTGAGCCGTGCAGTTTCTCTTTAGCTACGGCTGAACTTCCCTGAACTCAATTCCTCTCCTTAAAGCGTCGCATTTTCTGTAGATCTGCAGTGGTCTTGGGCTGACCTCAGGGTTAATGTCGGTCGTCGGATATACGGGATCCTCATTCGACCACGTTATTAATGAACACAAAGAACTGGCGTCGCCGCTGAAATGTTGCTTTGCAATTTTTAAGATTTTAATGGTCCTACTAAAAGAGTGTGATCGCTTTTAAAAAATTACCTGATGGCATTCTTTCTAAAAAGTGGCCATACCGTCATCACTGATGAAATTCACCTAAAATGATGAGACTTAACTTTTGAGGACATATGTACAGCAAAGTTAAACGTCATGCCAAATGTATGGATCCAAGATCTGTTCTGGGCATTTTGTTTTATTTATTCTAAGCATATTCATTATTCTAAGCCATATATATATATATATATAAATACTTGATATATAATATCCAGTATATGATATATATATACACCCATATATATTATATTACTTTATAACAAACCAATTTTACTATAGAATAATTTATATAAACAAGAGTTAATTTCTTGTGGCATACAGCACATCATTTCACTTAAAGTTGCAATTTCTAAGAACTATCAATGACATTAACTAAGGACACACTGTATATATAATATATAGATACATATTACAGTGTGTGTATATATATTTATGTATACATATTATTTCTTATATCAGAGTGTGTTGCTTTGTAGCAATGAAATATATACAATAGTATATATTTACAGCCAGTGTATTTACAGTATAACACATAGTATTTATAGTAGTGTATATACATATACTATATATAATACTATTATATATATACACACACTCATATATCTGTCTGTGTATATATCCATATATACCTATGTAGATTTACACAGTAATGTGTTGCCTAATGTCAGGGACACATTCTGAGAAATGCTTTGTTAAATGATTTTGAAATGATGCAAACGTTGCAGAGTGCACGTGCCCAGACCTAGATGGTTTAGCCCACTGGGCGTCTAGGCTATACGGTGTAGCCCGTCGCTCCTGGGCTACTAACCTGCCTAGCATGTGATTGCACTGAGTACTGTAGGCAGGTGCAACACGAAGCAAAGCATCTTGTGTCTCTAAGCATAGCTGAGCACAGAAAAGGTGTTTTTTTTTTTTTCTATTTCCATTTATTTTTATTTTTTTACTTTTTCAACTTTCTTTGATAAAAAGTCACACAAATATCCCATTGTTGTCTATGTGCCAGTGAGTACGATAATGCAGGGTATACAACTGCAAACCCTGGTAGTGTTTTCTGTTCCTCCTCAGGAAACGTTAAGGGAGGTTTCTGAATTGCAGAACTGCTGCTACTGGGGGCTCGATGAGTCTTTGTTGAGGACAGCTGCGCTGTGCGTTGTAGGGGTTACAGCATCCCTGACCTCCGCACCGTAGGAACCAATAGCATCTCCTCCATCCCCCTCACAGCCGTGACAACCAAAATTGTCTCCAAACATCGCCAGGTGTCCTCCCCCGGGGAGGCAAAATCACCTCCATTTGAGAATCACAGCCTTCAAGGATAAGTAGCTAAGCAACAGCACAGCACGATGCAACAAGCACTAAAATGACAAATGAAACAATCTTGGCCTACACTAGGGGACCCTGCCTCGGCAATGTGAGTCAGGAAAAATTTCTTCTGCTACAAGTGTGTTTTTGCAATGGACCTAGAAATACATATGGTTAAACGCAGAGATCATGCCCAGTAGAAGAGAATCTATGAAAAGGCCCACTGTGAAAGCAAGTTGCATAAGTTGCATTTCAGGAACTGAAAGAAGTCTGATATGGCCATAATATATACAATAAGGGAGGAGAGTGCTGACAGATGCTTCTAGAAAGAGGGGTGGGAGACTGATCATGAAACTCCTTGTATACCCTTTATCTCAAAAACAATAAGAAGCTGTTCAAGAATTTATGCGGTGGGGAAATGTATGCATTAGGAATATGGTTGATGGCAAGTGACAGAAAAAAAAACCCAGTAGCACAAGGAACCAGATTTCTTTCACGTTGATCCACTAACCTCAGTACATAACTTCCATCGTGTAGTCCAAAAGGGCTGCAGAAGCTGCAGAAGATGCCATTACATGTGCATCCCCCTGGCAGCAAGAAGAATCTCTCGAAGGAATTAGAAATTTCCTCTTTGAATGATTCTTTTTTGATGTTTCCACAGCACTTCTAACAACCAGTAATGTAAAAGAGAGAGGGGAGAATAAGGATTTTGTTCTGAGTGTCCACAATGTGAGCTAAAAGACAGGGGATCTGGAAATTGTTGCAATTGATTGACATGCCCAGGAACACAAGCAAGAACGTTAAAAGCATAAGAGAAGTGTTTTATTTGCTTCTGGAAATTATAATCATTATTCCTGCCTCGCGTACCTATTGAATATTTTAACTGATACATGAAAAAATATGATTGTGTGGAGATTACTCTTTCACTTGTTTATTAAGACATATACTTTGTTACTAGAGAATATTTTTACTTCTCATTGTGTCCAATACTTGAGAAAGTAGAAAATATTTTGAAAGAGCCAAGTAAATATTTACAATTGCCCTCCTATTTCTAGGTCCGTCTGTGATAAACCTAAGACATTTCTGACCGATTCTCTTTTTTTCTTTCTTTCTTTTTCTCTTCCTTGACATTCTGAACTGCATTCCCTACAGAGGTACCTGCAGGAAATTTCCCCACAAATGAAAAGTTGATATGATCCAGCGATTGCAATGCTAACGATGTATTCAAGTGAAACAAAAATGTCACTTCACAGTGTTTATAAGGGATTTATTTAGAATCCACCCAAAAGTGGAAACCCTGGAATGCACCTCAACTGGAGATGGATAAACAGATTGTGGTGCATTCACACAATGGAACACAGCACAGGGATTAATTTAAAACAACAACAACAAAAAACTATATACGAGCCAAAACATGAAGGATTCTCAAATGCATTAAGCTAAGAGGAACATTCAGGCGCAAAAGGCTATGCATTGTATACACACCAAGGACACAACATCCCCAAAAAAGGCAAAACCCTCACATCAAGTGGTTGCCAAGATTCAGGATTAGGGGAGTCTCTGGCCACACAGGGTTAAGGTGGAAATTTGGGGGGTGCAGAGATACTCTACGTTTTCCTTGTGAGGGTGAATCCATGACTGCACACATTTGTCAAAAGTTGCATAAAGTCGCATAAAATATATACGTTCTACACTATGGAAATCATTTCTGAAAAATCCGAAATAAATGTGTACGAGAAACATTATTTTCCTTTGATGAATGCCACAGAGATAGAAGAAGAAATGCCAGATCAGGAAAATCTGGTTTAAAATGTGACACATCTTAAAGTTTCCAGATGTTTCCAGGATGTTCCATCAGGATCTCTGCATTGTGGACTCACACCCTGAAAGGGAGTCAGTGATGTTTGCTCCAAGGCGGAAGATGGATTAGAGGGAATTCAGGCTGAATTCAGGGAGACCTGGTAGGACAGTATGTTAATATTTTAACAAAATACATATATTTAGTAATAAAGGGGGCCTTTCTGATGAGTGGATATCGGCCGCTACTCAATGCTAATGTTTTGCACTGCAGAACGCAGAGGCAAAACAGCGCATCCCGCGAAGAAAGTTATGGGTGTGTGCTCCATTTAGAACTTGGAGGGAGACTGGCTTAAAGCGTGCTTCCTAAGTTGAAAATTTCTTTGTTTTTGTATTTTTATTGATATACCATGGTTGTATATATTTTGGGGGTACGTGTGATATTTTGAATATACGTATACAATGTATAATCAGGGTAACTGGATAGTGAGACCATGAAACATTTGTCTTCATGTTGGGAATACTAGAATTCTTCTCTATTTTGAACTATACCACACATTATTGGTAATTATTATTTCCCTATTGCACTATTGAATACTAGAACTTATACCTTTTAACTGACTGTCTCTTTTTTTTTTGGACACAGAGTCTTGCTCTGTTGCCCGGGCTAGAGTGCTGTGACGTCATCATAGCTCACAGCAACCTCAGACTTCTGAGCTCAAGCGATCCTCCTGCCTCAGCCTCCCGAGTAGCTGGGACTACAGGCACGCGCCACCATGTCCAGCTAATTTTTCTATATATTTTTAGTGATTCGACTAATTTCTTTCTATTTTTAGTAGAGATGGGGGTCTCGTTCTTGCTTAGGCTGGTCTCGAACTCCTGAACTCAACTGATCCTCCTGCTTCGGCCTCCCAGAGTGCTAGGATTACAGGCGTGAGCCTCCGCGCCTGGCCTATCCGACTGTATCTTTTGCACCCTTTAACCAACCTCTCTTCACAGCCTCTGGTAACCACCATTCTACTCTCACCTCCGTGAGATCCACTTTTTTAGGTCTCATGTATGAGTCAGACCATGCAGTGTGTGTCTTCCTGTGCCTGGCTAATTTCACGTAACATAACGACTTCCAGTTCCATGCACGTGGCTGCAAATAACAGGATTTCTTTCCTTTTCACACCCGAATAGTATTCCACAGTGTACGCTTGCCACATTCTCTTTATCCATCCATCCCTGGAGGAACACTCGGGTTGATTCCGTATCTTGGCCATTGTGCATAGTGAGGCAACGTGGGAATGCAAATATCTCTTTGACATATTGATTTCCCTTCTTTTGGATATATACCTAGCAGCGGGATTTCTGCATCGTATGGTAGTTCTGTTTTTAATGTTTTGAGGAAGCCCCATACCGTTTTCCATAGTGGGGATACTTCTAAATGGAGACGTCAGTCTACGTAGGTGTTTCCATCAGAAGTCTTCCTGGAGCCCAGCTTCCGTCAAACATGCATCCATTCGCAAAGGGGACCGAAAGGCAGACTTTATGTATAAATTGGCATGAGTAATTTAGGAGGAGGAGGAGGGTGAAGTTGACAATTCGGAAGCTTTGGGGAGTTAACTGGTATTACTTATCAATTGTTGCATCACAAGTTACCCCAAAGTTGGGAAAGAAGAAAGGCTTATAATTATCTTAGGATTCAAGTGGTTGAAGACTGATATTGGAAAATATTGGATATTGTGCTATATCTTTACAGTATTGATGAAGCCCTAATGGGGTGGGAGATAGGAATTCAACAAGTTAATATTTCTTTTGTGCGTGTGTATCTATGTCTTTCCCATGCATTAAGATAAATAAGTCATCAACACACATCCCTAACCGTGCACTAAAAAAAAGCCGAGTAAGGAAATGCTACTAGTCACTATGCAATAAAATTGTATATTTTCAACAAAGGGAAAAATTTACAAAAATAAAAATTCTGTATTGGAAATTTAATAGCCTTCTTCCAAATAAATGTTTATGTTAATACTGAAATCAAAACCGAAATTATAATTTTACTCAGTTAAAAACAAATGCTAAAGACGAGTTCATGCAGAAACCTCTATGGTATGGCTAAAGTAGTGTGGTAAGAAAAATCTACATATCAGAAACATTTATTAGAAATCAAGAAAGAATAAAAATCTGATGGATCATGCAATGAACTTGGGAACTTGGAAACAGGGGAGCAAACAAAAGCCAAAGGAAAATAGAAGGAGAGAGTAATAAAAATGCAAGAAGAAAATGGGAACGTGGTAGTTAAAAGCTTTGGCTATAGGATTTAATGTCTCCCCTAAAGCAACATGAATTATCCTGCTAGAATTGCATCTTCATTCTACCACAATAGCTGGACCCGCATGAATTACAGTGAAAATCTTCTTGGTGTTGATGTGGGATGGAAATCAAGACCAACTGCTGAAGGAGCCAAGTGCTTGGATTAGGATTAGGATTTAGGGTTAGGGTAGTTTTTTGTTTGTTTGTTTGTTTCTTTGGTTGCGTTTTTTTCTGTTAGTTTTTGGTTTTATTTTGTTTTGTATTTTGCTTAAATCCTGGCTTCACTCATCATGAGACGTGAGCATTATGTAACACTCCTAGACCTTCTTTCCTCGTGGAAACATTGAGACTGTGAGTAGCCATCAACTCACAAACAGAAAACTGAGGCATGCAGAGTCCATAGTTCAGCTGATGCACAAAAAAAAGTTGGCAAAGGTGACTTACTAGTATATCAAGATTAAAAATTACTTAATTCCATCTTTTAAAAATATTTTTGTAAGAGGCCCTCAGCGTGTTAAGTACTCAAACAAAGGCGATTTCCACCAAGGGCTAGAAATCTCCCAGGTAACTGGCCTGCAACTAGTCAAACGCTGTGAAGAGAAGAGATGGAATTTATACGGCCTGGAGAAGGGAACCCGGTGGTGATTTAAGGGGGACCATCAAGCGTTTGGTGCATGCCGCTCTGTGATTTCACTGCGGGGATTCATAAAAGGGAGCAGGTTTAAAATATCCCTTCCCGGAGGCTCTAACCTCCAACTCAGGTGTCAAAGAAAAAGCGCATTTTCTCTCCTCCCTTGTCTCTAGTAATGGTGCACATGCACATCTCGATCTTTCACGTTGCATTAAGGTGAAAATTAAATGACCTCTTTCTGAGATTTGCCTTCTGTGTGGTCAGATGAATGCGATATCTCAGGAAGAAAGTGCCACACATGAACCATGCCAAGTTTTCAGGCTGCACACAAGTTTGTCGTAAATATGTCATCAAGTGCCCATCCACGCATGAGTGGATTACCAAAATGTGGTCTATGTGCACCATGGAGTTCTACTCAGCCACAAAAAACAACGGTGATCTAGCACCTCTTGTGTTATCCTGGATGGATCTGGAGCCCATTCTACTAAGTGAAGTATCACGAGAATGGAAAAACAAGCACCACATGGACTCACCAGCAAATTGGTACTAACTGATCAACACTTAAGTGCACATATAGTGGTAACAAGTGTCATTCAGGTTGGGGGGAGGAGGAGATGGGTATATTCACACCTAATGGGTGGTGCACACCGTCTAGGGGATGGGCACGCTTGAAGCTCTGACTCAAATGGTGCAAATGCAGCTTATGTAACCAAAATGTTTGTACCCCCATAATATTCTTAAATGAATCAAATCAAATCAAATCAAATAATCATGCAAAACTCTTTTCATTATTTTGTATACTCTCTTTCTCTTCCCACTGGGGCAAACATACATTAAGAATAAAAAGTCAGAGAGGTCAACTCGGATAATCTTGAACTGTCTACAAGGAACAGAAGAAATAAGAGGTAATACAAAAGCAAGAAACTCTTGCTGAACAATAAAGTTGCTGCTTTTCAGTCCATGGGATCTCTCGGATAGAGGTCACAGAAATATTTTTTGGGGATAAAATCACATGAAGCTCAGAATAAAAAGAATTTCCTTGTGTCTCCAGGAAACCGGTGGCTTTGCTGTCAGGGCTGATGGAAAAGAATCCCAGATTTCACCTTCAGAGAGGAGTAGCCCGGGATGGCCGGACAAATGAGAAGCCGACACCTCCACACAAACATGCATCCAGAGGTGCCTGGCACAGACATCAGGATTCACCCCACGCACGGTTCTCATTTGCCTGCTTGCAGAGAGAGTGTCTACACCGAGGGTTTGCGTGAAAAAGCTATTGCTGGGGCCACTACGGCAGGGCAGCCCACCAGCCCATCTTGCATTGTAGACTGACACCCTGCTGGTTCGTGATGTGAATTCCAATAAAATTCACGATCAAATATAACTCAGTCCCTCGGATTTGTGTGCTCTTAATATTAACCCAATCACACAGCAGCCCTGCCTGTCACCGCGATGAATCATTGACAAATTACCCCGGCGTCTGCCCAAGCTCACTGATAAACTTCTTTGATTCGCAGCAGATGGAAATGCTCGGTGGGTTCATACTGGGCATGCTGGCTCTGTGTGGCCGATTGTGTCTGAAATCTGTGCACAAGCGGGACGTTCTCCGGCAAACTGGTGACCCAAAGCCATCTCAGAGGAGAAAATGAAGGAACAGCAGCCCTAAAGTCACAAATGCAGTTCGAAGACAGAGATTGCTTTTCTTTTAAATAACTACCGATTTAAGAGCCTGTGTCCGTCTGCGTGAGATCTAACCCCATTTATCAGAAAAATAGTCAGCTGGATATATTTTTCTGAGGGTGCCAACGTGAATTCTCTGTTTCACTGATGAAATGCAACGAACGGTAGGTTTGTTTAATATGGGTATATTGATATCACAAAGGATGGAAAAATGTATATGTTGAAACATAGTATATCTAGTACACTCTTCCAAAAGAGTTACAATAATTTTTTTTTTTAAATCTAGGCATCAGAACAATTTGACCTTTCTTTTATCCGCTGTATTTTCCTATTCTCAGACGCGCAACACATGTGGAAAGTTGTGGTGGCGGCTGCTGTGGTTTGGTTTAATCTCTAGGGAGAGACTTCACAATTTCCCATTGAGCCCCCGGAGGTGGAAGTTGTCTTGTAAGGAACGATGATGGAAGGAGAGGAGAAGACCACCCTGAGATCCTGTTCTGTAAGCGACTTCACATGGTCACTCGCTGTGAAGCGTGAAGAGTGTTTTTCCAGTTCCGAGTTTCCTTTCACCCAAAGGTGCTAAAAGTGGTTAACATAATAAATTGAGCAGAAATGGGGAAAAAACAAAAAAAGAAGCCATCCTATTGTGTTGATGGACACTTTTATGAGTGTTGACTTGATTCGGGGATCGAAGCCACTTAGAAAAGTCTGTTTTCCTTGTAGTGGTCAAATCATCCAGGTGAAATGCACTAAATGTGTCAATGGATATAAACGGCTCAGACATTCAGACAACAGTATTCCGACCGCGGTGAGAAGCTTTCCTGCCGGCACGGTTGCTCTCTCTAAGATTAATTCCCTTTTGTGCACTCCATTTTCCAATCCTCTCCTGGTGACTGAAACCTCTTCCGTGGAGTCTTGGAAAAGAATTTCAGTGATGAAAACTGACCCGGGCACACCTTTGGAAATTCAGAGTATTCTAAGCCACTCCGTTCCGCTCACCTGCGGTATAAAACCTTCCAAGTGGCTAATAGCTAAAAGTCACAGGGGTAAAGTCACAGGGGTACTAGCTTTTGTGTTCTGCCCTTGTGGAATCAAGGGTGGGGAAAAAAGTTTCTAAGCATCACAGGGCACTGTATCATAGACTTGACTACACACTGGTAGTCCAAAAGTTTTGCAGAAATATGTATTAAGTGCAATTAGTCTATTCGCATGTATACTTGCCATGGGCAATGCAAAAATCCACAGTCAGATTTTTTTTTTTCCCTTATGGATTTACCACCTCAGGCACAATCTATAGGGCAGATATGATGTTAAAACTGTTTCATATATTCAAAATTTAGATTCTAGACATCCACAGTGATTTCCTACCATGCATGTATGTTCTGCACATTGTCATTGTGTATGAACATCTGCCTTCTTTCGTCTCTCTGTGGCTAGCATTTCACGTCAGTAGATTTTACATATTAGTTATAAAATTGCTAAGATTAAACAAGTATATGTGTGTGTCCATGTGTGTGTGTACATATATATATGAAATAGATGTAATGGTTAATTTTATATGTCTACCTGACTGGACCATGGGGTACCCAGATATTTGGTGAAACATCATTTATGCATGTCTACGAGGGTGTTTCCAAATGAGATTTATGTAGGGCCTGAAGAGAACAAAAGGTGAGATATGAAAGAGATGGAGAGTTTAGATAACGGTGAAAAAGTTTTGTTGCAAAGGTGATCGGGAAAAGGCAATGGTACCCAAAGGCAGTATGAAGAAAAGCAATGCGTGGATGTGTTTTTTGTTTGTTTGTTGTTGATAAGGGTATCTTCATTCTGATGACAATGACTCAGTTCAGAAAGAAACACTGGTATAATTTAACACATTGTCTGCCACACTAGGAAAAAAGTGCTCCTTGGGGCAATGGTGTTTTATTACAAAAACAGAATAAAAACTTCCAAAGCAAAATGATCCTTTCTTAATGAAAGAAAAATTTGTTGTTTTGTATTGTTTTCTGTGTGCCTGTTATATGCCACTTGAAAAACAGTTCTCATGGCTCCCAAGGTGAAGAGACATATGAGTTACATATGCTTCACAAGGCCCTGGGCT